>JAULKM010146569.1:0-17673 GCA_032355605.1 Rubia tinctorum | reverse complement strand
TCTAAACATCAAATTTTAATACACCATTATTATACATAAATAAAGTTATCGTTGGTCAAACATGGTATGAGAAAGTCGACCAAAAAGTGTGCAGATTGAACTGGGACGAAGAGAGTACTATCTTGAAGTTGAAGGTTATAATTTGGGCTCATGCGCTCATTCATGGCTTGCTGTAACATCTAATACAAAAGATCATTTATTTATTCTCTAAAAGTGATTTAATTGGGGTAGGACTTTAGCCTTTTTTATATGTTGGAGAAATATACGGATGACAATGTGTACTGTTTACATACCTGGCTGCCTCGCTAGTCGCTATATTATATGATATTAGCACTCGTTTAAGAATCTTTTGTGATACTATCATCTTATATTAATTATGTCGATGTGGACTATAGTTTTTTTATATTTCTTTGTAAAAAATGTCAAACAAAGGTCGCTGATTTCTTTAATGGAGAAGACATGGTAAAGCGTTGCATTATTGTGACAAGAGGCTTGGAAAAGCCTTTGTTTAATTAGACATGGATGATCACTTTTTTTTAAGGATAGGATCGCTTGATTTAATGATATACACTCTCGGTTCCTCGATCCCTCTGTTATTGACATATTTTTTAATTTGAGATGTTTTTTTAGCACTTTTTTTAGTTATGACAAGTTTAAAGTTATTACATCCACTTATTTTACCTTTTATTATTTCAATTCAATTTGATCAACTCATTTAACATTTCCTAGATTTTAATTTAAAAAACGGAGTGAGTATGTATCTTCAATTTTCATTTTGCCACGCAGACTTTCGTTTTAAATACATTGTTTAATGTTTTTGGTAAATGAATTCAGCTCATATTTCGTTGTAATAGATTATTTGCCAATCTGGCTAGTGTGAATTGGATTCCTCAACATCCTACCGTTTTAATTCAAAAAAATCATCTTATAAAATGATTTCTTGTCTCTAGCGATCAAGCTGTTTAATAGTTGAGCAACTTGTATATGATTCCAAACAACCCAAATAATCTCCTAATCATTTCATTTTTCTTGTCTCTATAGATCAGCCGGAACCGCGTCCGCCAAAACCATGGTGAAGGCTATCAGAGTTCACCAACTCGGCGGTCCCGAGGTCAGTAAATCATTGAATAAATTCTAATTTTAGTTGCAATTTGAAAATGATTAAACTCATCCTTCGTAGGTTTTGAAATGGGAAGATGTGGAAGTAGGAGAGCCCAAGAATGGAGAGGTTAGAGTGAGAAATGTGGCCATTGGACTCAACTCCATTGATGTGTTTTTCAGGAAAGGTGTTCACAAGGCCGACACATTACCCTTTACTCCAGGTCTAACTTGCGGTTTTGAGTCCAACGTTGTACTACTCCTTCCAACAGCCTCAACAATTGTGGGTTTTGCGTACAGGCATGGAAGCGGTTGCTGTTGTCGTGACGGTGGGGCCTGGGGTAACTGGTCGGAAAGTTGGAGATGTCGTCGCCTACGCCGGCAATCCGATGGGTGCCTATGCGGAAGAGCGGATTCTGCCCGCTGACAAACTTGTGCCTGTTCCTCCTTCCATTGATCCCGTTGTTGCAGCGTCTGTTTTGCTTAACGGAATGACGGCCCAGCTCTTACTGCGCCGGTGTTTCAAAGTGGGTTAGCCTCGATCTTAGTCCTCGCTACCAATTGGTTAAGACACAATTATTATCATTATTCTGTACGCACAGGTCCAGCCGGGACACACCGTCCTTGTTCATGCAGCAGCTGGTGTAGTCGGGTCTTTGTTATGCCAGTGGGCGAATGCACTCGGCGCAACCGTCATCGGTACTGTTTGTACAGAACAGAAGGCTGCCCAAGCGAAAGAAGACGGCTGTCACCATACCATAATGCATAAAGACGAGGATTTTGTCGCTCGTGTCGACGAGATAACATCAGGCAAAGGTGTTGAAGTTGTCTATGATATTGTCGGAAAAGACACCTTTGAGGTAAGAGTCATTCAATGCCGGAGCTACCAATTGAATAAGCCACAATTATTATCATCATTATTCTGAACAGAGATCAGTTCATCTAAGATCTTGAGTTTTCGGGTGATCAGGGGTCATTAGCGTGCCTGAAAGCTCGTGGATACATGGTCAGCTTCGGACAGGTATCTGGGACACCAGACCCGGTACCTCTGTCGGTTCTTGGATCGAAGTCTCTGTTCTTGACGCGGCCTTCATTGATGAGCTACACTGAAACTCGAGATGAACTATTGGAAGCTGCAGGAGAAGTGTTCGCGAATGTTGCTTCGGGTGTACTGAGGGTTCGGGTGAATCATAGGTATCCTTTGTCAGAGGCTGCTCAAGCTCATACTGATTTCGAAAGTAGAAAAACATCTGGTTCAGTTGTTCTTATTCCAAAGAGTGCAGATCAGTGATTATATGGTAGATGCCAGATGGTTATCCTGCACCGATTGCCTGCAGCTTTGCTTCATTGCAGCCTATTTTCCAGAAATACAGCGTATGAAGCTGCAAATTGAAAAAAAAAAAAAAAAGATGGATCATTTAAAAATGTTTTAATATGAGTTTATAAATTATAATCCTCCGTCCCATAGAAATTGGTATATTTCGACTTTTGAAAGTCAAACTAAGTCCACTTCAACCATTAAATTCTATTATTATATATTTCAGATTATTATCATGTTATATATTATTGGATTCATCATAACATATATTTTTACATTGTTGTTTTTTCTTAATATTTTTATACACATAAATAAAGATATTAATTGTTGAAAATTAATTTAGTTGATTTTCAAGAGTCAAAATGTGTCAATTTCTCTAGGACGGATGAAGTAATTTCATTGTGTCAGTGCAATTGATGGCCAGGGAAAAGGAAAGGGAAAAGGAGCCTTCCTTGATGAGCTGTTTTCACATACTCCTTCCGTTGTACAACTATTGACCCCTAAACTTTTTTAAAGTCAAATTTAACAAATTTTGATCATTAATATAAATTTATATATATGTGATAAATATATCATATGAGATATTGTTAGATTCATGTTAACATCTATTTTTTAAATATCAACTTTTTATACTGAATTGGTATACATAGTTAGGGATATTGAATGTCAAAGATGATCATTAGAGATCGTGAAAAAGTAAATACGTCAAAAGTAATGAAACGGAGTGAGTATAATTTACTGTGATTTTTTTTCCTAAGAAAGTAAATATGTCAAAAGTAACTGAACTGAGAGAGTATAATTTTCTGTAGTTATACATACTAGAATATCTCACGAATGGATGAGCCTTCCTTTGTCATTAATTTTTTCTGTAGTTTCACTGTAGTTTTTTTTCCTCCAGTTTTACAAGAAATTATATTTATGGGTATCGATGTTATGTGATTATTATTCTTAACAGTCATTAATAGGTCCTTGAAATTTCTCCTTTAAAAAAATGTTCAAACATGTAGTACGGGTAATCCACAAATGGATTGCGTATTGGATTATTGAGTGTGTTGGTATGCCTTTAATACGTATTAGCCGATTCGACAGGTTGGTACGGGGGTCTGTAGGATTAATAGAGAGTAGGAAATCTGTAATCTGACATTTTCTCTCTAGTGGAATCCGATCTTGGTCGGCCGTGGATGTAGCCAAATTAGTGAACCACGTAAATTTTTGTGTTTTGTCTTTTGCTTTTATTTTCTTCGCTTGTTCTTTCTCGGCATTCCACACAACATCATGTAATATTTGTCTCTCACATTTAAACCGGAAAAAACATTACTTTATAAATGTTATTCGAAGTATATAAATTGTGAAATGAAAATTTATATTAGTTAGAGATTATTAGAAATGAATAGATAAATTATAATAAAAAATCACCGGTGAAATAAGTAAAATATAAATGAGACATTTAACTTGTAGAAAAATTTAAAATATTTTTAAAAGCAATAGCACAAAACAATGGAAATACATGTTCGCTGCTAAGAAAAACACATTCCCACAATTTCAAAGAAATATTGATACGATACTGTCTTCAAAATTAGAATATATAAGTTTCTTATAAAAAATAAATATTCATTAGTAGATTGAGTTTCACTTCAGAACAACTGTTGGGGTGTTCTTCAATATACATTGAGAAGGTGGTTGAGAGATGCCAAGAGCAGGTGGTGCTCAGTAGATGAGGGGTCTGATCAGGGCAGTAGGATACATTGGTACCACAAATATTATAAAACCAGGCAACCTGAAATCTCATAGTTGGATTAAATTTGAATATAACAAGCAAGAATTCTTAAGGTAAAACTATACACTTAGAGAGAAACGCAAAACATGCACACTTACCTCATGAAGAGTTACAATCATGATTCCAAGAGCTTCTTCGTCTACTAGTTTATTCCTTAAATATTTTAACTTATCACCAACATAACGACATAAAAATTCAAGAGGATTCAGAACAACAGGATTTAAATCAAGTGGTGGTTGGCTCTTCCAAACTTCATCCACCAAATTTGTCAATGTCGGAACCAAATGTTTCTCCATTTTACTTTAACACTCCCAGGTTAGTGCAGTGTTTACTGATACACACCACAAATCAACACCAATAGCAACCTCTTTTGGTAGATTCTGAAATGGCAGAAAGTAGATACAAATTAATGTGGTGAACTTAGAAAAAATTCCAGTTTGCAACTCGAAGTACCAATCTTAAGCTCTGCAGATACAGTAATTATAGACAAAGGGACTCACATTTAACAGCCAGACATCTACCGGCGGGTCCTCTCTGAGGTGCATGAGTTTCCACTGGTCACTGAGCTATTGCTCAGCCTGTAGAAAGTAGTACCCTTCGGTCCATAACCGTGCATCCTCCATTGTCACAAGCGCCAAGCCTGCAACAAATTTAGTTATAGAGCTAAAACATCACTTTGGTACTGTCTCCCCCCAACTCAAACTGCAATCTGATCATTTATTTAGTTAAATTTCAATGGATAATACGTACAGAAGTATCATCGCGTGGAATCTTGTGATAATCATAGTAACTTATATTTCAAAAAAATCAAACTTTTTAAGTAAAAACTTCCAGCTTGAGGTGGGATAGATGGAGTTACCCACGAGATCATAACAGTGATCATAATCAACACAAACGTCCTCCTTTCTTGACTTGAGTAAAGTCCATCACAAAAAAAGAAAGTTATTCTCTAAGAAATACGTGGATTTAGAAACTGAAGCAAAAAGGGTACCTGCACTTCCAGTGAACCGGATACAAACTCACACCGCTTGTCTGGCAGATTCATATTTGCTCTACCACAAAAGAAGTAAATCCCTATACCCTGAGTTTGAGCAAGCATCTGCAGCATCCATATATGATTTTGTTGCCTCAACTTTCCCCTTTCTCTGGCTGATTAATGATCGCCTTCTTAGCAGTTGAAGCATCTATGACTTTAGATGCCTCGAAAGGCTTCTCATTAGCCTACTTTGAGGGCACGCTCATAACTTCCATTTGTCTCTTTATCAACAGCTTTAGAGACCTCAACCAGTAGCAGCGTTAGAGACCTCAAAGCTGCTAATATTTTCTCCTCTTCCTCAACCTTTGAAGCCCAAGCTTTGAAAGACCTATTATGAAATCAAAAACTAATTCAACGCCTTCCACAGATGAAAATTTTCTTGTCTATCATTAGTGAAATTAAACACCCTAACACCATTTACATTAAAGCACATACATTCGTAATCACTATTTAACTCATTCAGTTCACAAAAAGCCAGATTTTCAAGTAATTCAATAACATCATAAAATCACAATGCAGATATACATGTACTTGTAGACAAATAATGTACTAAACCGATAACAAACACCATTATGCTTTACATCTAACTTATGATTACCCCAAAACTATACATATAGAGTATATAATAACACATCAACAATGATTTGGTTTTAGGAATAGTTCTGTCACCGACCTAATTATGATTTTAGTTTAGTTTTACATTGAATCACAAGTACATCAAGAACACCATTTTCCTCATATACAAAAATGTGTTTGAGAGATGAGCAAAATTAGCATAACTTTTGAGAGATGAGCAACATAGTCCTTTACCATCAGCATAACTACTTACCCAAACTAACAACAAAAACAGGATAAAATCAAATACTAGTACTCCCTCCTTGCCTATATTGGGACTGAGGGAATCTCAACAGCAGCTTGAAGGTGTCATACCTTCCCTGTGAGCTTTACTATTATGGTCTCATCAGCAAAAGCATCTGGTGATGACTTATAAGTGGCTTCAAGAGTGCGTAAGCTTACCAACAATTGCATCTCGACAAATATTTTACATTTATAATTATCTATTTATGTAACTGCTAAGAGTTTCATGAAAATTCACTACATTGGAACTTTTAGCGGTCTCATAAGTACATTACAAAAAAGAAGAAGTAAGAACATGTGATGATCAGAGCTTAGTAGTGAAACAACGGAAAATTCATACTTCAAGTACAAAGTAGTTCATCAAAACAAGTTGTAGAAATCATGATTTAAGATTTGCAGGAAAATTGAGTTATAAGAAACACAATATGAGAACAGCTGGTCATAAAAATAAAGTCCACATAGAAAGTTGACCGTCTCTCATAAAATTATATGTGAATGATTATAGATACTTTTCCACTCCTACAATGAATCAAGTTTTCACGTCTGAAATGGTACCATCAAAAGTCAAGACTCACACCAATGAAGAACTTCAAAGGTAAGCTAAGAAAGTTTGGTTAAAGACACCAATCACAAGTTCATACCAATCAGCACTTTCAAAGCCTCGGTGATAGTACTCCTGGGGATATCCCTTGGTTCCTACAATAACAAAAAAAATTAAACCCTCGTCAGAATGCACCAACAAGATCGAACGCAGCAGCAACAACGTCCACAAGGGAGTCACCAGAGAGGGATGGCTATAAATCTCAATTAACGTGATTTGTTCCTGCAGTTGAGGAATAAGCTCCGGACAAAATTATAAGAATACCCTTCAAAGATAAGAAATTTACCCATCAAAATAAAAAACTAACAAAACCCAATAAATCTAATCAGAAAAAAACTAACAAAAACCCTTATCTTCTGACTAAGATTAAGAGACATCCAAAGCATGGTGAACCTGACATCGGAACAGGGAGAAACAATTAGAAAACTTAGAAAATAAGAACAAACTCCTCGCGATACAATCACCCTGAATCGATTTGGGCTAATAAAGAAAAGGATGAAAAATCAAAGTAAACAAAGCACACCATAATAATTGTATCTCTTCGGTTGAGTCTTCGGGCATTCTGTCTCAGTCCTCAATTTTCTCAGTTATGATTTTGGTTGGATTGTGTTCCTGCTATTTTTGTGTCTCTCGCACGCTATTCTCCTTCCTATCTCGAGCAAATTTTCTTTTCTTTTTTTTCTAAAATCACACTTTTGTTTCTTATTGTTTAAAGATTCTGTCTCTTGAAAGACGGTCTTTCCATAAATCATGGAAAAACCAAGGTTTAAAGTACAAATTAGAAGAAATGAGATAAAATTTTCGGATTGCATGAATCGCGTTATAAACTTTATAACTACTACACGTTGCATAATAAATTTTTAATATTGCAACTCAGACGTTTTACCTTTCATATTTTTAATTAAACTCCGTCTTTTCATAAGTCTATGGAAAGACGGTCTTTGCCTAGATTTTGTCATTTTTAAATTTAAAGTGCAGCTTTTTTTTCAATAGTAGACAATTGTTTTATTAAGAAAAAAACAACACAAGCATGTAATTTCTACTATCAATTATATTTATGGTAATGAAAATAAAATTTATTTCATATTAAAATTTAATTTTAAAATTATTTTAATTTTATTTCATATGAAAGAGTACTGTAGTCTTTTTGAAAATAATGCAAAGTTTTAAGGTATTTTAATAATTTAAGTCAAAGGTTATTATGGGGTTTTCAAAATTCAAAGGGTATTTTGGCGCCCAATGTTTTGTTCCCACTCGATTTCACATTGAAGTATAAGATTTTGCCGCCTAATAACATGATAATCCATCGCAATCATCTCCGAATCAGGTAGAATTCAGCCTCAAATCTACAACTAATCTCATGTATGATGGAATATCCATCGCGTAGAGTATTCAGTTTAGAGAAAACAATATTGTCTTTAGGGCAAATAAATTCTTAAAAAGGTGCCTTGATTTAGTTCATCAATTGAAGAGGTAATTCTCAATATTCATTTTTTGTTTGATTTGTATGAGAAGGTGAACACATTCATTAGGACTATTACAGCTGGTTACTTTTTCTGATTATGATAATCTCTTATGGTCATTAGCTTAGGTTGCTAGTTCAACAATCTAAGCTTTCGTGTCAAATGTTTGTCAGAATGGTTATCTGATATTTGTGAAGAAATTGATCAGATGTTATAGTAGTGATGAGAGATGTTGAATATTTAGGGTTTAGGATAAGAATGTACTATAAAAGATTTGAGGAATGAATAACTTTTCCTTATGAAGAATGTGCAAATATGAAGCACAAGTGTACTCCACTGCTTTGAACATAACTTGTAGCACTGACTGAATTTACTTAGGCAGATGAATAATTAAAACATGTGTTTCTTATTTTGCAGAAAAGCTAAACTGAGGTCCCTCTCTCATTGATAGCTACAAGCTGCTAGTACGAGGAAAGGACCTGACGGGAGAAGAGATCTTTCTCGCAAGTGCTCAAAGGAAAAAACGCAAAAGTCCTCAATTAGTTCAATCTAACATGCTAGTGATGAATAATATGAACTAGTGTAATCTTGTTCCTCTTAATGAAGATAAAGTTATTATGGCATGCAAAAGTGTTGCGAAGTTGGAACAAGCATATGGACATTTGGCAAACTAAAAAGAAAATTATAAAGTGTAATTATGTTTAGCTATACTTTTGCAACATATTTGTATATGTTTTAATGTGCTTTATTTGTTGAATTGTCACACATATAAGTGTGTGTTTTTATGGTTGGATGGGATGTTGTAATAATGTGTTAAAATCTTTCTAATGTAACACATGTTATTGTTTATTTTTGGTTATAATGTGACACTTATAAGCGTGATTTTCTTTTAAATTGTGACGCGTGTAATTGTTTTGCCTAATCGGATATGTTGAGACATTAAATTTTTGTGTTAATATTGTACAAATAAAATACAAATTAAAGTGGTATTACCTCATCTATCCTTACATTGTCATGTGTCGAAAGAACATATCTATGCCTACATTTGTAAGATAATATAAAAATATAATACTTCGTGACAATATTATATCTATTCTAACGCAATTATATATTCTTTTCATTAACTTAATTCAGATTCAAAATTACCTATTACAACACTTTAGACCCATTATAACATTGGCAATAACCACACATTAAAAAAGTGTTGGGATACTAAACAGTGTTACTATATGTATACATTCACAACACTTTTGTGTGTCAACATAACACAATTTTGTAGTAGTGCGTCAGTATTGCAAAAGAAAAAATCGAGTTAAAGGTAGTTGTATTAAATAATTTTGAAAATGAAGGGACTCTTGGATTGAATGACTTACATCAATGTTTGTGATTTTCCAAGTGTTAATCCGGAGATGGTTCTACCTTCATATTCTCCCTTTGATATTGGCATGCTGTCCCGTTAATGCCGAACTTTTAATGGTTACGTAACTCATATTTGTAGATGTTAAAATTAGTACGATGAAAGGAATGAAAGTACCTGGAATAGAGTTGGTTTTCAAGAATTTTGTGGGGTTTGATTCCTCCAATCATTGAGTTAAGGGTAAAAACTTCCCTCATGCTAGGACAGATGAGTACTAAGTACCAATGATCGATGCGTTGAAAAGAAAGTAGCACATGAATGAAATTGTAAGCGTGAATAATTTTTGATAATTGAGAAAAATGAAAAATGTCACTTACATTTAATAAATGGCACCAAATAAATCTCGACGTCAGTAACAAGCATGATTTCTAGAATGGCTTTAGCACGACCTTTGACTTCTACACTTTTGAATTCCTGTGCAAAGCCTCCCGTGCAGCAAGGAACAAACTGAATGCGGTCATTGTTGGTTTCTAACACTTGGTCCCAGGGGTGCCTAGAAGAATAGGATTTGTTAATTTATTAATCAAATTCGGATGTAAATAAATACAGCTTATGTGAAAAAATTAACCATACCACATCCACACATGTATCTGTGAGTTCGCTAACTAAGTCATCACTCTGAAGTTGCCATGTTTGTTTCCTAACTCCACCATCTCAGCGATAAACGATCCACTTAGATGTTTCGTGCCAAAAGTTGAAGTTCAAAAATCTGGAAACAACATCATCTTTCCCGATTGTTGCAAGCTATTTACAAGCCCGTTGCAGTACTTGATGTACTTCCCCATGTTTGGATATGCCTTGAACAAGTGCTTTTTGTTAATCTGAAATCAATATATTGCGAGAGTTTTAGGCTAACTAATATATAATTAAATAAGGTACGAGATGGATGGTATTGAGAAGCACCTGTTTCAGTGGCCTTTCATGTAGAAATTGTTGCTTCGATGGATGGTAAGGAGCTGCTTAATTGAAGTTAAATGAATCTTAATCTAAAATTAACCCATAATAGATGTAGTAATTATTTGTACTTAATACCTCATTGTCGCAGAAATTAATGCAAAAAAGAATTATCGTTCCGGGCCAGATCACCTTCACAGTCCTCGGGGTGGGGATCATCTCCAAGTCCAACCAAAGACATTGGCCAATCTACCACACTCTTCAAAGTCTCTCCCACATCATTGAAATGGTGGTTGGCAAACGACAATCCAACTTTTGAATGGTAGATTGCCTCTCACACACGGATGCGAGCTACTAAACCAGGTTACTTATCGGGACGGCTATATTTCTGGAGCCATGCTTTAACTACCCTTACCCTCTGTCCCTCTAGGCTCTTGATGAACAAGGTGACCAACTTACCTTCCTGTTACAAAAAAAGTGAAAATTTAGCTAGTCTAAATGTTGTTTAGTTTTAAACGAAAAAGAAAATTGAAAGTAGAAAATTAGTAATTAATGCATATTTACCTCATTGTCCTCCTATCCGTCGCTGGGGGGATCTCGGCCCTAGCCGCTAAGACTGGTGGATACACCTACCAAGGCCTTCTTAGTGAAGCTCTTTGGGTCCTCAAGACCTTCAAGAATATTTAATCCGCCTACTACAGCCATTCCCTATACCAACTGGTCAAGGTAAGCGACCATCGCCTTGACAACCGGCTGATCAGTGGGGGTTTCCTAGTCTCCTTCTTTTGGGACGAGGAACTTCTACCAAACTTGATTCTTTCTATACTTGGGATAGCAACAATTGCTGGCATTCTAGTCTGGGTATCTTCGTAGTGAGTAGGGTGATCCTTCTCCCGATGGCTCTTATCAGAATGTTCTCACCCTGTGCCAACTCTAGGGTTCCCTTCTCTTTTTCCTCGTTCAACCTCAACTATTATACATATTATTGTTTTAGTAATGAAAATATGTTTACATAAATATATAACTTTACATGAATTAGATACTTACAATATCTTCTGCAATGGTTTTGACTTCCAGGGTTGCATAGTTTTTGTCTTTTTCCTTGTTTGACTCCAGGTAGACCAGCGATGTGTTTGACTTGAAATTATTGGATCTAATCTCCTGCTCGATCTCTTCTTCTGTGCTTGGTCCCTCAACTTCTTTCTCACCTTCTCTTTTAGCTGCTTGATCAGCTTCTCCTTTGTAGCTTTGTTGCCCTTTGGTCCGGTGTGGTGGGTGTATTTCTTTTCCTTTGATTGGGCACTTCCCCTCTATCTTTTTTTTTGTAAACGAAAAAATGTTTAATTAGTTATTATCAAAATGAACCTGTTGATAAATATTGAAATATTATTTATGAAAGCATGTAAGAACTTTACTTAGCATCATGTCCTCTATTTTTTTCCTTGAATTTCTTTCGCTCCTACTCATCCATCCACCGACCTTTTCCCATGGCTTGTACTTTAGAATTTTTCCACTCGGCATGAAATGTATGTGCTTGTTCGCTACCTTGGACTTCCAATTACGATGCGCATCGGCAGCCTTGCCTACCACATTATTCCTGAACCTCCTTCATTGCTCTTTAGTCATTTTCGTTTAAAACTTGAAACTTTCCTGCGACAGGTTATTACACAATATATAGGTTAATAGCAAGAATATATAGGTTAATAGGTAGAATTAGGCATTTTAATACTAAGGATCATAACATTTTTTTACCTTTATGTCTCTCCTTGCCTCCATATCTAACGGGACGTTAGGCCAGCGTATCCATGTACCAAATTTGACTCGTCTCCAATATGCGTAGTTGCAATAAGTGGTCCAAGCGCTCCAATTTTTTTAGACATACAATCTCACCATCAACGCACTCGAAAGCGACTGGGACATGGTCCTTTTCCTTGGCTAACATAACTGACTGGCATGTAGTCATTCCTCATTCCCTACTCAATGTGGCAATCTCAAACTTGTTGAACGTCTTCCCTTGACGCCCACCTACCTTGGTAAAGTCATCATTCCTCGAATCGTGAAGGGGGTTGTCCTTGCTACCTTCCTCATTCTCCATTTCACCACCCTCTTCAGGAGCACCCCTCTCCCTCTTTGGGAGCACCCTCTTCGGGAGCACATGTTTCACCGTCTCCATCTTCCTCAAATTGAATCTTTAGGGGTATAACCGGTGGAATGTCCTCTTGTTTACCTTCGGGGCTAACTTCTAGGTCATCCACCCTTGGTTTGTTAGGTTGAGGGCCAGTTATCTTCCTTTTTCCAGTCATTTTTTTATTCATTTAGGAGGCATCTACATGTGAATACAAATAGATATGTTCAGAGATACAACAACGACATGGAAAATTGGCCAGGAAATCCTTGATAAACTTATATCAAAATGGATAACCACAACGTAGTTTGTACAATCTAATGACCATCCAACCAACATAAAAATTGCAAAAAAAAACAACACACCAACAACAAGACCGGTGGCTTGAAGACATCATTGCATCCTATCTTTGCACAACTACATTGATATTGAATACATTAACTTATACAAGATCATAACATACACTTCATATCACACTACACAAGATCATGACATTCATGATAACTAATTTATAACAATTGCACACCAACCAAAGAAATTAGTGTCATTTAAGGACCACACCCTTTCCAAGATCAACCAAACTAAATCTATTCAAACGATTACGGTTAACAAAACTCAAAACATGTACGAAATTCACTGCGAACAATTCAAAACACACAATTTGGCACTTCAAACATCAATAAATATTCTCCATTGGGTTCAAACACTTCACAACACACAAGTTGGCATCTCAAACATAACTAAATATACAACATTCGAGATAAACATTTCTCAGCACACAATTTTTCATCTCAAACATCACTAAAAAAATCAAGGTCATGGAAATTGTAATGTGTACAACCCCACACAACCGAAAATCAAAATATCTTCCAAGTTATACATTTCATCGAACACCTACTCTTTCTTACCCATATTTTCAAATCCAAAGAAATTAAACCCTAATTTTTCAACCAAAAAACTGAAAATGCAGGACTTACCTTTGAAGAATGACGATTTGGAACCGGGTGGAGGCAGAATCCTCTAACTTCTGAGTTTATGGTTTCAAAGTTACCAAAAGGAGTGTTTTTTGGGTTGTTATTTCAGGTGGATTTGAAAGATTTAGTTAATGGTATGTGAATGAGGAGTAATGGTGGTTGGAATCATGGGTGAGATTTGAAATTTTGGGGGAAAACCCATTCAAAGAAAACTCGACCGTTAATGGAAAAGGCGATCGGTTTTTATTTATACCCAGAGAACCAGCACTGGTACG
The DNA here is from genome assembly GCA_032355605.1 of Rubia tinctorum. NCBI lineage: Eukaryota > Viridiplantae > Streptophyta > Magnoliopsida > Gentianales > Rubiaceae > Rubia > Rubia tinctorum. Next base: position 3,837 of record JAULKM010146569.1, on the reverse strand, counting down.
AATGAAAATATATTGGTTCTTGTATTGTTTCTCCTATGTTCTAGAAATTCCCAAGTATGGAGCACCAGTATCATACCGGTGTTGTTCAACAAAATATCGGTGCCTATTTTAAAATAAGGAAGTTGTCTGAGGCTGCTTTAAATTTTTGTTTTAATCTCTGGGACAGAAAGGAAAGAATAAACAAAAAAAGAGCTAAGTACAGAGCACTAGTTGTACAACCGGTGGCATTTTAAGAAAACTGGTGATGACTTGTAACTAAGCAGCTGCATGTCACTGCTTTAAATCAATTTTTTGTCCAAAATTTTTGGATAGTGAGGAACTCCCTAATTTTTTGACTAAGCATTTAGCATCGGTAAAACATATGATGCCACAGCTACAATGACCGATGCCCATATTACTGGACCTGAGCTGAGATATTTTTCAGCCAGTATCCCATTGACAGGTAATCATTTATTCATGTAGGCAACGGTATATATACTGATGCCAATTTTGAATCATGAAATTTTGAATTTCCTGCCAATATTTTGAGAAAAAATTAAAAATTTTGATTTCCCTTTTGTTCTCAACACCGGTGTTGGGTTAATTATCAATATTTTGCATAATTACATTTATTCCCAACATAAAGATTAATATATTTTTTGTTGGTGTGTTTGTGCAATTGGGTTGAAAAATATTAAATTAAACATTCAATATATCCGGTGTTCCAAGATTGAGTCAACAAGATGAACGGAAAAGGCATGTATCGAACTCTTGTAAAATTACGTTGTTGCCCAAAACTAAGTTACCCATTCTTAGTTGAGTCTAAATAACGTGATTTTGTGTATTGTTAGGTTAATATAGGTTTTATAATGGAAATTGGTTTTATGATGAAAATAAGTAAAGCGCTCGTGTTTTAGAGTATCTTACTCTTGATTATTTAGAAATTAGGAAGTCCAAACAAGAAGGATAATTGGTAATTTTATCCCACATATTATTGATAAACTTTTAGATTTGGACTTACAATATGAATCTAGATTTCATAATGTAGCATCGCTTCCAACAGGATTTCAATTTGGATCTTCAAGTGAAATTTTTGCCTTTTGCACTTAGGTCCCTCCAAGATTCTTGGAATTGTTGAAACGCAAAATTCGCGATTCCGTAATGAAATTCAATAATATATGATTCACAACTTTTCAATTTGGTCATGATTTGGTAAATAGTACGTGCTCGAAACTGAAAATAGAAAAGTTGTACAATATTATGTGAAAATTGTATTGTTGCCCAAAAGTGTGTGAACCCCTTATCCATTGCTAAGAAATACTTGATTTTTGTTATTATAGACTAAAAAAAATTAAATATTTGAATTTTCCATGGTATACATTAATAAGCGGTAGTACATGTTCTAGACTAAATTGTGGAAGATGGTTTAGAATTAATAAAGGGAAATTGGACTTGTTTACATAACTTTTTTTTTCTGATCGATCGTTTATTATTTTGCCTTTTCACACATGGAAAATTCATTAAGATTTAATATCCTATTTCCCTTTTCATGCAAGACTGATGGCTTGCGAATGATCGTCTAATCCACCATTTTTTAGGTTTTCCACCAACGTACATATATATTTACTAGCAAACAAATCTTCACATTTTATATATAACAACTAATTTCTTTTTGGTTTTTATACAGTTCACTGCACAACGTCGCAACCGAGAGTCTATTAATTTGTTCGATATCGATCATCATACGATGGCTTTTGATAGCCCACATTTCCACTGCACTCTCAAGCAGCAAAACTTTGAGAAAAACCCTACTTTGTTAAATCTTTTAATTAAATTATTTTTTGTTGATAATTGCATATATATATATATATGCAAATTTCTAAATAATATTTTTAAAATTTATCTCATTACATCCCGTGTGAGATTGTACCACTCTTGCCGACTAAGAAGACTCTCGCAGTACTGAAGTGCTACTGGACAGAGTGGCATGTGAACTACTCGGAGTAAGGTAAGATCAAGGCTCTTTCTCCAAAGGGTTTTGGAGAATTCCTTAGGAAAAACAACCTACGCATCGGGGACGCCTTGTTCTTCGAAGTGCTACGAGTTGGGGGGCCAATCGCCCTCAAGGTCATCATTGTCCGGGGTGATTGAGTTTATTGTATTTTCACTTATGTTGAAACTTAGACAACTTTTATTTAAATTTATGTAAAACTTGTATAGATAGTTTCATGACTGTTGTTTTTCAAATTACTTGACTATCTTATTTGAACATTAAATAGTTGACTATGTATATGTGCGATTTGTGTGCATCATTTTATAAAACCATTTAATAATTCTATGATTTAAAATCATTGAACAAAGGGTGTAATGGCCGTTTGTGAAATTTAATTCTGATTTTTATGGTGGTTGTAGCACAATGATTGCTAACTACTGGAATGCCGCATTGTCCTGCTACATACCCTTGAATTAATCGTGATGACGGGATTTTGGGAGGAGAGAGACGCCGAAACAGGGAGAAGCGCATGACAACCATCTTCTGCTTTCATTTTTTCTAACACCATCAAATTCTTTAGTTTAACCTATGTTTTACATATCAACGACTTCGATAGTCAATCGGACCACATGTCGGTGCAAACGACGTTTAATGCGAAAATGAGACACCTATTAAAACAACATGTGCGACGTCGCACATGCCTCAGTAACATTATTTACTTCAATTTTTTAACCTTTTACTTCAGTTCACATAATAACCGAGGTAAAAATGAAATTATTTACCTCAAATTTTTTTATAACCGAGGTAAATAATATCTTTTACTTCGGAAAAAAACCGAGATAAAAGAATTTTTTATCTCGGTTATTTGGTTTTAACAAAAAAATCAAGGTAAAGGGGTCGAAGTAATAGGGTTCTTCTCTTGTAGTGAATATTCTGTAGATTTTAAATTCTATCCTAGGGGATTCTAGAATTTGTTTTTAAGGTTTGACGCTTCCTAATTATTTCTCAAATTTGCACTTGCAAATGCTACATTTTCCCGATTGCATCACAAATTTTGTGGTTTGAGTCTATTAAGATACCGTGTAAATTGGGTGCCTAGTAAAGTTTCCACTATTAAATGATTTAAAATTAAAAGAATAGCAAAAAGAATTTCTTTAAAAATGGAAAAAAAATCCCCATTTTATAGTGGGACAGGACGCTCTTCTGGAAACAGATCTTGGTGACTCTATCACGGAATGATGATTTTACGGAAATTTCTAGTAAAATGCAACAAACCAAACAATCCTAACGGCTTCAGCGATCTGTTACTACCATTTTCCATAATTACAGTAGGCATCTAGAGTTACAAAACATGTAGATCATGTTTAATTTGGCAATTGGTTTATCAATCAAATACTATCTGGTTTTTATTCCACAGGTACTGAACATGAGCTCCAAGTGGAAGTGCAGTTTTTCCAATTTCTGAATTTTCTTCCATTTAGAAAAGAGAGTTGTCAGAATTAATCTAGACACTTAAGCACAATTCTCATCATAATTACAATGACTGATGTAGATCAAGTTCATCATTTCATAAATCCACCAACTACACTAATGGAACCAACTGTATCAAATGGGGAAATTTGCTGCGTATATTTATTTTCTCAAAATATTTTTATTTGTATTCTCCTTGGTGAAATTTGCTTGATTTGTTACTCCTTTCTCCCTCGCTAATTTGCAGGTGTTAGCAAAAGACAAAGCAGACCTCTCCTCCAAAAACTCTTGCAGCAAGTCGTCCCCTTCTTCTTCTTCAATCTTTTTCCCCATCTCCTCCCATTAGGGGAGATGGGGAATAACAGTTTATTTTGATTTATGTTTCTATTATTCAA
>JAULKM010146552.1:3674-17675 GCA_032355605.1 Rubia tinctorum | reverse complement strand
GGACAAGGACATATTTTCAAACGGTGTGTCCGGGAAGAAGAAGTGCCTGGAGTATTTTCAAGGGAAGCCCCCCGGCCGGAAGACGGGCTGGAAGATGCATGAGTACAAGATTGATGATCAGTCCGGGGATAAAAGCCGACAGCTAAGTCCGGCCTTATGCAGAATATACCTCAACACAAAAAAGAGGGACAAGAACGTCGACGTTAACGATGATGGTCAGGAAGTAGAAGGGCCAGGATTGCGCGTTGTTGAGAATGGCGAAACAGAACAGCGAAGAGAGACTGGTGGTAGTAGCGAATCCCCCGTCGAAGGTAACTATTCGATCAACTTGTTTTTTTTTCTATATTCTCCTGCTAACCTGCACTTTTATTATTCCAGTCAAACTTTGATAAAGTATTTAAATATATATATATATATAATAATAATATTATCATAAGTGATATTATTGGATTCTGTTTTTAAATATTGACTTTTTATTTACTGTTATTATACGTAGTTAAAAATATTAATAGTCAAACTTGTTTTGAAAATCGTGAAAAAAATTCTATGCAGCTTAGTTTGGGACCGAGGATAGGGGTGGGGCATTGGTTCGGTTTAATCAATTTTCGGTTTATTCGGTTCGAGTTATTCAGTTTTGCCCCTAAAAAGCCCAAAATCAAAACCGACCCGAATAACCCAAACTGAATTCCACCCGAATAAATCAAATTGATTGTAATTTTTTAAAAATAATTTCTAAAATCATATAATTTAATTTAATTTAAAATTAAAATTAAAATTAAAATCAAAATTAAAATTAAAATTAAAATTAAAATCTTTAATCTAATTTCTACATCATCAAAATCAAGTTTTCAAAATAAAAATTCAACAAGTACAATACAAAGTCAACCATAACAATTAAAATATTACATTTAAGATTAAAGAAAAATAGTTTTTTTAATATTCATGTTCAAACATTTCACATTCTTCAACCTTTCAAACACTCCACAAATTTAGTTAGAGTAACTTGTGTTATTTACTTATTTCCTCAAAGTTACTTAGGTTTTAGATTTTGGGGATGATTTTTTAAATATAAATATTGGTCCTCCAACTTAAATTTATTTATAAATTTAATTTTGTTGTTTTAAAATTTAATTATTATTATATATTTAATTAGTTACAATTCGGTTTCGGTTTCCGTTTGAGTTTTAATATCCAAAAACCATATTCAGATTCGGTTTATTCAATTTGGATATGCAAAAACCGTATATTAAATTCGGGTTATGTGAATTTGGATAAGTCGATTTTCGGTTTAAAAGAATTCCGCTAATTAGTTGTGTATTTGTGTCTAAGCATTTGATTGATTGATTGATGTTGGTAGGAGGAGATGTTGCAAATGCAAATCAGGGGGCGGTTCATCAGGATCAAAATGTTGATCTGGATAATCATTTTGATTTCCGGAGGATGGAATTTTATTGTGACGAAAGTGGGATGGACCCTGAAGCGTGGTATAATTTCCATCAGTTCCAACCTCAGAATTATTCTGCTTTGTTTGCATATAACCAATATGAGGATGCCATGCCTCCAACTATGTAAAGTGCTGAGGATGATGTCTTGCTCACAAGCCAGCAGTATTGGCTTTGTTCCTTTTCATTCAGCTCTAGTATAGTTTAGTTCGGTTTCACTCAGTTCCTTCCTTTGAGGTTACTTAATTCTCAGTTGAAGAAATTAGTAGAAAACAGAAGAAGAAAAAAGCCGAAAAGTCCAAACTGCTTTCATTTGCTAGTTTGTTGGCAGGTTATTGGTCTCGGCCTCTCAATAAACTTATTGACAGACACTTATTTTTTACCTTATACACTGTATTTATACACTGAAATAATAAATTTTGAAAAAATTATATTATATGTTTTTATATTTTCACATTCAAACACATATCATTACTTTTTTTAAAATTTTAAATTCAATATTTAAATTTTATTTAAAAATTACTATGGATTGTACATAAATTTATGGAAATGCAGCATTTGCTAAAACTTTCTCATGGCAGATTTGTCACTGAACAAGACTAAAGGTAACAATTGGGCCTCTTCTCTCAATAGACACTAACGAAATTAAAACAGTCCAGCAGTTTTGTAGCAAGCCCATTTATTTGTAAACCTAAAACTCGTCAGCAATAAAAAAAAGGATCAAGAAAACTGAACTGCCTTTTAATAATAAAAGTACTTAAGCAAATGTCTCCTCTCAAAAGTTACATTAATCACGAAACTTCTTGTTTACAAATTATAATTATTAATGGAATTACTAATGGAATTCCACCACTCGCTGCGCGGTATTGTTAAATAAAAAATAGAATTAATATATATATGTTTTTTTGTCTTACATTTAAATTAAAAACAAAAACATTTATTTATAATTGTAAAGTTTATTAATATAATTAATAAATTATGAAGTGAAAATATTGATTTAGTTAGAAATTTTTAAATATTAAATACAATAGAAAAAATTATTTTTATAATATGTCATTCAAATTATTTTTTAAAAATTATTTGAGATTAATTTTAAAATTTTATCATAATTATATATATATATGTAATAAAAGTAAATATAAAATGATCTTATTAGTCCAACTAATTATAAAATGAGTACGTTTCATTAAAGACGATCTTTCCATAATTCATGTAAAAACCAAGGTTTAAATTGCAAATTAGAATAAATGAAGATGAAAATTTTGGCTTGCATTAATCGGGTAATAAATTCATAACTACTGCACATTGCATAATAAATTTTTAATATAAAATATTTTACCTTTCTATTGATCAAATTAAACCACGTATTTTCATGAGTTTATGGAATGATGGTCTTACCAAGATTTAGCCTTATAAAATACCCTCATACGACAGTAGTCGGTATAAATCAAAACTTTGTGATATATAAATAATATTTATATATGTTATAAAAAATGCTCTATCATTATATTAAAAAATTCAAACCTTTTATTATATCCGACTATGTGCCTCTTTGGGTTTTCATTAGTATTACATGTATAAATATAGTATAATGGGATATTTGTGGTTTTAAATATATATTTTAAAATTTATATATTTTAAAATTTATGATTCATTATATACAGTAAATAAATAAAATCGGTAACATGTAATATTATTACGTTATTTTTAGACAACTTAAAAATGCTCTCATCTAATAATTAGTCGGTCTAAAATAAAACTTTGTGATATATAAATTAAAAAATTATATATATATATGGACCCACATATTTCTATCAAAAATTCTCTATAATTGTAAAAAAAAATCCGAACCTTTTATTATTTCCAACTATGTGCTTCGTAATTTGGTGTTTCTTCAGTATTATGTGTGTGTATATATTTCAATGAGATATTTTATTGTTTTAAACATTTATTTTTTATTAATTATATATTTTAAAAAGTTATGATTGATTATCTGTAGTAAAAAAATCAATACCATATAACAATATTAGTATATTATTTTTAGAAAACTTGGGTTCATTTTAGTCAAAATGACTTTAATATTTCAAAACACCAAAATACTAAACCAACAAATCACAGGAAGCAAAGAATTTCTATTATATTGTTGTTGGATAATATATATTTTAATTTTCTCATTTTTTTAAATTTTGGGAAACTCATTTTAATTAATGAAAACAAAATTACCCCGTCTAGCTGTTAGACGGTCTAAACTTAAAATCTATCAAGACCTTGTTAAACTTAAAATCTATCAAATTAAATTAGAAAAAAAAGTTTCCCTTCATCTTGAGATCAAATCCACGACCCAAAAGCTATTGTTATTAGAGTGAGGTATAATTGAAAAATCGAATAAAAATCAAAATAATTTAACTTTAAATAACTTAACCAAATTTTATAGTGATATGATTTTCTTGAATTGCTTAAAAATTGAGAATATGATTTTTTTTAATTGATTTTAAATATTAAAATTCAAATTGAAATTGAAATTCTATCCAAAAATTAAATCGTAATTAATTAAATAAATAAATTATATATATATATACACACACGTACTAAATAATAAATAATTTTTTCATAGGTGAATATTGGCGCATTAGTGAATTTATTGAATTGGTCTGAAAGTTAGTTTTTAGTTAAAGTTTTGAAATTTGTTTAAATTTCAGTAAGAAATTTGGAAATTGTGTAAAAATTTTTTTTTTATTAAAATCAAGCAATTGAACTTTTTTTCTTCAGTTTTACACCAAAAAAATAATTCTAAATTCAATTTGGTAATTCGGATCGATTTCAATTTCTAATTTTTTTACAGATCGATCCAATTAAAATATTCAATAATTAAAATTCTATTAAATTAACCTAATACCCACCCCTGACAGCTACAAACTACTCTGATCTTTGAATAAGAATGGTGACAAATGATAATTTATAATTCCACATCATTTTAACACCTTTTTCTCCCGTTTCACCAAATTCAAACTACTCTTTCTTGAATTCACTAATCTCCAATTATTTGGAAGTAAAATTGCCTAATTTAATCATGGATTCTAGTTTTGTATTTTGTATTTTGTATTTTGTATTTTGTATTTTGTTTACATGTGGCTGCTTTATAGGTGGGCATGTGAAATTATTAAAGCAGATTCACCGAACTGTGGCAGGGAGTTCTTGTGTGGCATCCTAATGCATAAAACACTCTACTTCACTGATTACCTTAATTCCTAAGACCCAAACACCTACACTCTTTACTAACTTCAGGCCCATAAATATATTCAACTTAATAAACAAAATATCTCCAAGATTCTGGTAGATAAACTTCAGCCTTTAATCAATTTATTAGAATTATGGACTCCTGTCGTAAAATCAATTGGTACTATGTAGGGACGACCCATGAATATATTGAGTCATAACTATGTCAAACACCGATGTGGGATACTAACACGCCTCTCACGTGCAACGATATTAATTATCGTGTACACGTGGATATAAAGGGAACACAGACCAACTATGAGCTTTGATACCATATTAGAATCATGGGCTTCTATTGTAAAATCAATTGGTATTATGTAGAGGTGACCCATGATCTTATATATTGAGTCATAACTCTGTCAACCACCGAATGTGGGGCAATAACACAATTAATGTATATCTGAATAGCAACCGGCCTCCATAAACGGCAAAGAGATCCCAGACAACATACTAGTAATGCAGGAAGCAATAAAATTTGTAGATAAACCAAACCAAACCAAACAAATCCTTTAATATGACACAAAAAACCGACGTGTCCAAGTCCTTCAATAGGGTAACCTGGCCATTGTCACTTAAATATGGTTTCACGGTCATTTCATAAAATTGATAATGAGTAACATTAATTCTGTTTAGAGAAAATTGCTTTTATAACCCTACATACTTAACATAAGTGTCAATATAACCTTTTGATAACTAAAAGTGCAGATATAACCCTATCTAGTTGATATAAGTGCCAATATAACCCTATCAGTGGTCCGGCGGCGGTCCAGCCAAAATCCAGCGGTCCGGCGGCGGTCCGGCGGAAATGAGACCTGAGGGTTATATTGGCACTTACATCAACTAGGTAGGGTTATATCTGCACTAAAAATTATCTGAGAGTTATATTGACACTTGTGTCAAGTAGGTAGGGTTATATTGGTATATATTCCTTCGGTTTATTTCTCTGTTCTCATAAATGAAATACCCTATCGATATTTTAGTGCATCCAGAGAACTGAAATCGGGTAACCCCTTGTCTCTTTCACTTTTTGACTTTATCACCAAGCTGCTAAACAAGAGTTTCAAAACCATGTTCTAAATCTGAATATTTTTTAGCACTAAAGACTAAAGCCGATTTTCAGTTAAACAAGCAACAATATTGCAGATAGATATTAATATCTTTTATTAACAAGACAATATGATATGGAAGCCAGCTACTTCAGGTAAATTATGCATCTCACATGATATTAAGACTTTGAGAAATAGAAAGAGCGAATCAAGCAGTATTGAAAAGGTATTGTGCATTCTCATTCCCTCAAAAATATCCTTTTTTATCTGGAAGTTGATTAACAATTAAATTATTTGCCTTTTATGCAAATGCTACGCGGAATGGGGACACGGTATGTTCATATATGTGCATTCTCTGCTAATCAGAAAATTTTATATGTGAGAGTTTTGTGAGTGGGGAGGTGAGGGTCCAATAAGATTTTTGAAATCTCATTGGACCCTCACCTCCTCACATACAAAATCCCTACATATAAAATTTTCTGCTTTGCTGATTATGACATTTTTAAGAGCATCCACAATGTTAGTGGAGTTAAGGAGGCACTTCTTAAGTGTCATATCATCAAATTTGATAAAATTTAGGTAAGAATCAACTACCAATAATGGAATGATATTTGAAAATCAATTCTTTAGCGTCACATCCCTATATCTAATAAAAAAATATTTACATTTTTATTTATATTTTATAGAGTACCAATATCATACAAATTTAAAAAATTATATAGTATTGACTATATAAATATGAAACTAACATGTTTATTCATTCATCCAAAATAATATTTTATATAAAATTTAAATGATTACGAATGATCAATATTAATATCAATATCATAATAATTTTTTTAAAAAACTATATTTGATCATTTTTTTCCAAAACGTTTGAAAATATATTCAACGTTATCCACTCTAAATTCATGATGAATGTCCCGATCCCAAATCTCCGAACGTCTAAATTTCATTGCAAATATTTGTTTGTATCATAATCAAATTTAGAAAATATAAACACTATATCAAATTTTGGAGGAATGTCGATCTATCCAAAAATAGTCCATCAAAATATTTTATAAGACTAGTGATTTTTAAAATCACTCTGATTAAATTAAATTTTCAAATATGATAAAGGATTTGATGTAAGTCCAAAATCTTGTTTGATAATCATCTACATATATTCAAATTATATATTATTCATAAAATAGATAAATAAACATATCTAAATCTAAATGAAACATAAATAAATATATCTAAATTCAAATTCAAACCAAAATGTTGTTACCGTTAGAAGATTCAGCAAGAAAAACACAAAAAATGCAATGTCCAAGTGTAAATCATTCATTGGTTGTCATTTGCACAAAGAAAGAGGTACCGGCTGCTTAAATAAGGATCAACTCCTTATTAAGGAGTGATCCTTAAAACTCCACAATAATACTCGTTTAATAAGGAGTGCTTCTAATTAAGAAAAGTGGATTTAAAGAGCTATCATTGTGGATTCTCTAGCTAGTTTTATAATTATGATTGCCATATGGAGAAGAAAAAAACAACCGTAAGATGAGGTATTTAATAAACTTTCATGGTTTAGGTCAAATGTTGTTGGTTTGTATTTTTAAACTCATACACATTTAAAAAAAAATTACAATGCTTAAATTTCAAAATATAGTGTTCAACTTGAGAAGTATAGTGGTTGTCTCTTAAGTTTAGGAAAGACATATTTCCTAAACCTCAGCCCTACCAATTATTCATAAAAGAAGAAAATAGGGAGCATGGTGTATTTGGAAGATATATGGTTTTAAATTAAACAGAATTATTTTAAAAATAGAGGGAGATCAACTTCTAATTTTTCCTAAAAATGAATTTTGCATTTGAAACAAACTGTATTATAGTACATTACCAAATAGTAAAAAAATGTTTAACTTTTTAGCAAAACATGTTATAAGTCCTGCAAAACACACCCTAAAAGACTTGAAATGTGTTTTATATAAACTTTTTTTACAAATAAAATTAATTTATTAAATTAATAGGATGAGACTTTGTAAGATATTTTTTCTTCAATTTTCCTTCTATTTATTTTTGAAAAATGATTATAGTTTATCAAAAACCAAAAACCAAAAACTTCATAAGCAAAGCAAAGTGCCATATATAAACGCATGAAACACAGGCTGGACTGAGGAGGCCATATCGGCCCAAACAAACAACATAAAGCGTTGATGAGTGAGTATGTAGGGAAATAAGAGATCAAAGTGGCGGCATGTGTGGGCGCGGGGGGGACCCTTGGTGCCGAAGATAGGCGGGACAGTGCATGATACAAGGGTGATGATGCATGTCCGATAAAGAGTAGCCTCACTTCCAATCACTAAAGGATTCCTGATTTCAATCCAATTTCTCAATCTTTTTCACGTTCTTAACAAAATGTGTTTAATCATTGATATTAATATGTTTAATTACGTATAATGACGACAAGTAAAAAAACTACTTTTGATAAACTACTTGTTATGACGAATTCAATAATATTACACACAATATTATTGTTCATATATCTAGTCAAATATACAAAGAAATTTTGATAGATCATAGTACAATTAAATAATAAGTGTGCAATTTGATGTGGGAGGAGAGGGAAGAAGCACTTCTTTCAACTAAAGTGGCTTCCCACCCGATCTCCTTCCCACATGCAACCTATTGCCGAATTCCAACCCTTTAGATATCTGCATCTCTTGTTACATAGTTTTTGTTCTCTTCTTTGTCCCAACCGTAGCGTCCATGTTGTGTACCCATCACTACATGATATTTTGAAATCACTAAATTACAACAAACAAGGGAATCTTTCATCTTCGGCTTCTTATTAGTTAAATTAATTTGCATGCCTCGTATGTAGGAGCATAAATGGTTCGACGTGAAGAAATTGAGTTGTGCTTGAAAGTTAGCTAGCAAGATTTAGAGCAAGTGTAGCATTCAAATATTCTTTCTGAAGAATTTCATGTTGGTTATAATCAGTAGCAATGAACGAAAAGAATTTATGGTCGAAAAGAATATATGAAAACATTTTTTTCTGAAACTGAAAGGGGATTTTAGTTTCGAAAATGGAATTTAGAGGGAACGATATTGTTTTTGAAACTGAATTTTTGGGCATGATAAATCACTACCTTTGAAACAAAATTTTGCTCAACCCATAGTGCAAGTGATAGAATGCAAAACCCACAATTATTGGGACGGGTCTGTATTCATATTTATAGGTTAGTACAAAAGGGTTACAAAGTATAAATTATACAAGGAACATGATATTACAAAATCAATCAGAAAAGATTATATCCTTATCCTTCTTCTATTCCTTCTATAACTCTTTAAACACCCCCCCCCCTCCCCAAAGGCAAAGTGTGAGATTACTAGCAATGCAGAGTTTGGAATGCAAATATTCGAACTGAGGACGAGGTAGACCCTTTGTAAACATGTCGTCAAGCTGAAGGTTAGAGGAAATATGAGATACCTTGAGATTATCAGAAGACACTATTTCATGCACAAAATCATAATCAATATCAATATGCTTGTCTCTCTTATGAGAAACTGGATTCTGAGCAAGAAAGAGAACATTGTTGTTATCACACACCAACACAAGTGGCACACAAATCGACACACGTAATTCCATGTGAAGATTCATCATCCAAGCTAGTTTTGGCGTAGTGTTGTTTAGGGCACGACATTCTGATTCCGAGCTCGAACAAGACATTGTAGGTTGCTTCTTAGCACTCCAAGAAACCATATTACCACCAAGGAAAATGGTGTAACCAAATGTAGACCTACGAGTCTCTGCACAATGAGCCCAATCAACATTAGAATAGCCAAGTACTGGAAGAGCTGATAGATTCATGCGAAAGACCAAACCATAATTGAAGAATACCACGAAAATAGCACAAAATACGACCGACAACCAGTAAATGGTCATCAGTGAGTGCTTGCATAAACTGACTGCCCGTATTGACAACATAAGACAAATTGAGACGTTTGATCGTCAAGTACCGAAGTCCACCAATAAAGTATGTGGGATTACCAAACGGCTTGCTGGAAAAGCTGAGCAACTGAAGAAAAAATAAGCCATTAAAGGTATGGAAATGGGGGCGGCATCCTGCAAACCCATGCGAGTCAAGATATCCTTGGCATATCTTGCCCGACCAAGGAATAAGCTATCTGAAGTAGGAACAACTTCCAAACCTATAAGGTTTTTTACGGTGCCAAGATCGGTGATTTTAACTCATTATTCACACAATCAATGAACTTATGAATGTGCAAACCATCATTCCCTGTGAGAATGATATCATCAACGTATACCAAAAGATAGAGTAAGGGTGATCCTTTTTTGAACACAAATAATGAAGTATCTGATGAACTGCAAACAAAACCAAGGCCAGCGAGAAAGATATAAAGCGTTGAAACCATGCACAAGGAGCATGTTTCAACCCATAAATGGCCTTATCTAGCCGAAAAACATAATCAAGACGCATAGGATCTTTGTAACCACTAGGCTGCTTCATGTAAATCGACGAGTCAAGAACCTCATTTAAGAAGGCATTTTTGACATCCAATTGATGTAACGACCACTTATGAAGAACAACTAAAGACAAGATAATGCGAATCGTAGAAGCCTTGACCACAAGACTAAAATTGTAATCATAGTGAAAATATAGAATTTACGAAAAACCTTGCGCAACAAGTCTTGATTTATGACAATCATGGGAACCATCGGCCTTAAACTTTAAACGAAAGATCCATTTTGATCCAACTATATTCACTTGCGAAGGGTGGGGAACCAATTCCCAAGTCTGCTGAGTGCAAAGGGTAGCCATTTCAGAATTCATAGTGCAACCCAATAAGGATCCTTGACAGCTATGTGATAACTGCGTGGCTCAGTCTGGACAAACAAAGTACTCAAAATGAAGATATCATCATAATCATAAAAGTCCTTGTACCTGAGAGAGCCAGTTCTCGAGTGAGTTATCATAAGATTCCGAGAAGTAGGCTCAGATTATGAAGATATAGACGACGAAGAAGTCGCAGAACCCAGCGGTGTTGGTTGCTGAGATGAGAAGGACGACCGTGCTAGAGAGCTGCACATTGGAATTGTGGCAGATGGCACGTGAGTTATGGATGGAGGTGCATGTGAACCCTAAGGTGGCTCTAAAGATGTGGACACAGTTGGACAATCGTATGAAGGGGTTGTTGATAGTTCCACGGCCTCTGGAAAATGCGGGAAGATGTCATCGTCAAGGGTTGTGGGCGAAGAGGCTAATGAAGATGGTTCAAAAATCTCTGAAGGCACTAACGAAGGCTCCATGAAGGCCAAAACATCAAGCGAAGGAGGGGCAACCACATAACCCATGTGAGAAGCTGGGAAATATAGCTCATCAAAGCTAGCATGTCGATTAATATATTCCTTCTTTGTAGAAATGTCAAGGCTATGATAACCCTTGTACAGAGAGCTACATCCCAGAAAGATACATGCAAACTCTGGGGCGCCAACTTAATAGGAGCATAAGGATGCATATATGGAAATACTTGAAAAGAAAAATGTCGAGAGTTGGAGAAATCATGAGTAGTGCCAAAATAATGAAGAGGTGAAAAGGAAACCAAATGTCTTAAGGAAAAGGAAAAGGCATTAATTAAAAAAATTCTATATTACCTAACCAAGGGAAGGAATTAAAATACTCTAATTAAAGGAAGAAAATAAAATGTCATTAACACCGGTCCTACATATTCATAAATATCAACCCTAATTCCACATGATCACCCCAGGGGTGGGAAAATTACGTCCCCGAATTTTTTGGTGCGTCTTCGTCCAACTCATCAAATTCTGACACCAGCATCGACAATTCAAAATTTGTGTAAATTCTTTGAATGCACCAACTTCTACAGGCATGTGAATGCCATTTTTCCCGCACCATTCCCTCATGGGTAAAGAAGATTTGGCCTCGAATGAGGCCAAACATCATCATTAGAAGAATAATCGTACACTAGAGTTGCTCTCTTCTTTACCTTCTTACCTTTATTTACCTCCACCCTTTTTACGGTGAAAAGCGTTGTTGTAGTCTCTCCAAATGGCTTATCCTTCGTGCCAAATATTGATTTGGGCATTGGCTGCTTGCTCGCTTTCTTCTCATTTAAATTAGTTGAATGCAAAGAAGATGATTGCTCATTATTCTTTTCATAAATAAACCTCTTTTGTTGTCCATCCATTTCTTTCGTCTTGTCCATCTCTTTTCTTGTCCATCCCTTTCTTTCTTTCCATTCCCCTTCTTCCGATCCCTGTCGATCACAAGCATGAGTCTCGACTGGATTTTGGTTGTCCTCCTTAGCAAACTACTCAGATGGTTCCCTGTAGATCCTCTTTATCATTCTTGACATCCATCTGTATGTTCTTCTTAAATCACCTCTTTTTTTTCTATTTTTCCACTCCAATAATCCCAAGTATAATGATGCCCCACATCATTACATGTTTCACAATATCTTGTCCAGTTCTCCATCTTTACTGGGTGCTCATGCCTCGTACCAACCAATCGTGTAATGGTAATCATTGTCTCATAAATTGTTGAAGCATCTATGTTCACCAAAACTCTTTTAACATTACCCTTCATATCACATGTGCGGTTGTCCATGCATATTGGTTCTCCTAAAACTGAAGCTATTTTCCCTAATGCCTTTGGGTGCCAACAAGATGGTGGTAAATCAACCAACCTCACCCATACCGGTGAAATAGCCAACATCTTCCTTTAAAACTCTTTCATGTTCTGGCACTTTCATAAAAAAAATACTTTCCTTCCAAAGATATGATAGTCACCTCCATCAAATATAGAATCTTGATCATCTGCTTGAAGTTAACGAAACTATTCTCAACTATGATTATGGTACAGTTCTTGTTCCAAGTATCAGCAAGCATTTTAAAGTTATGAACAACCAAAAAAATTCCCCGAGCAGTAACCCAGAAAACCGTAAAACTTACTCTCTTTTACCTCGTATTCTTCCCCTTCCTCAAGAACAAGGTTATCAAAATTCTCAATTTTTAGGCCTGGATGGTTAAAGGGTCTGGCATATTTGTTTAAAATTTTGTTCCATTTCAGTTTATGTCTCTGCATTGGAGCATTTGGCCGAGTGGGTTACCGATTGTCATTGGCAATCAAATTGCCCAGAGGCGGATCCTGACAATTATCCATGAATACTCAAAAAATCAGCATGCATTCATGTAAGATCGGTGTGGCTCTGATACTAGCTGATGTAGCAAGTAATATAGGAAAGATGAAACGCTAGGGTTTGCAACCAAAGGTCAAATTTTATTAATCAAAACAAGAATTAAAATTACACAACAATGTCTCCACTATTTATAGGGAACTAAATATCATAATGAAAAGAGAAAAAGGAAATCAAATCTCCTAATGAAGAGTTGAAAAGGAAACTAAATCTCTTAGGGAAAATGAAAATGCCTTAATTAAAGAAAGTAAACTAGATTACCTAATTAAGGGAAGGAAACAAAATACTTTAATTAAAGGAAGCAAATGAAATGTCATCAACGCTGGTCTCACTTATCCACAAATATAAACCCTAATTCCACATCACTAGGCCCCAAAGTCATATAAAAGACACATGGAGCTGGCAGCTTACCCGGAATGGTAATTACTCGGTAAAATTGGGATATAGATTTTCTATTAATTCTATATACTTGAATAATGCAGGACACATGACGAGTAGCTGCACTGAACCATCACCCCACCAGAGCAGATTTGGAAACTGATAGTGCCGTCGAGGATAAGCCATTTCATATGGCAAGTATGCAAGGACCAGATTCCGGCTGCAAAACACACTCTTCAAAGGAAATGCCCGACCAAACAATTTTTTCTTACCTGTACATCGGAAGATACTTCAACTAAACACATCTTTTTCCACTGCACATTAGCTCAGTAAGTATGGTTTGCAGCAGATATTCGTGGAGAAATATACTAACATCAACAACCATTAGCCA
Source organism: Rubia tinctorum (assembly GCA_032355605.1). Taxonomy (NCBI): domain Eukaryota; kingdom Viridiplantae; phylum Streptophyta; class Magnoliopsida; order Gentianales; family Rubiaceae; genus Rubia; species Rubia tinctorum. The sequence goes on along the minus strand of JAULKM010146552.1, from coordinate 3,918 downwards.
CGCATGGTTAAGAGATATATCACTGGATCTCGACAAAGAAAAGACGTCATTAACGATCATTTTGATGAATCACTTGTGGTTCCACCGGAATCAGCTACTACATGGTAAAGCACATGATGTACAACCTTTGAGAGCCATTCAACAGTCTCTGTCCTAGATCGAAGAAATAAATAGTGGAAGAGGAAGAAGTGAATGACACAAGAACCTATTCTCGTCTTCGATGCGGCTACATCAGAAATTGAAA
>JAULKM010146551.1:0-34167 GCA_032355605.1 Rubia tinctorum | reverse complement strand
CGAACAACCATGACTCATCATTATTTTTCATCCCTTTTAAAACATTGTCATGGACTTTATATACTTATCTTGCCTTTTAATGGATGTTTGACGAAGTATTATTTTAAGATCTGGACGTTTTGGGAACGTTTGCTTACATAAGTTATCAGTTCACAACATAAGTCATTGCAATCAAACATAAGATACTAGGTAACATCATAGAATGTCAAAAATCTCCTATTCCATAGGATCATCACCGTGACGTCGTTGATATTCCTCGCGACGAAGGTTCCAGGTAGTGAAAAACTGTTTCGCGCTTTCAGGTTGGACTTCCTCAATGTCTGTCGTGGCAAATGGCTCTAAATCTCTCATCATCTCGGCCAACATCTGGTCCATGAATTAATGGTCAACGTTCATAATTAAAAAACACCAACGTATAAATTAACCACATTTGCATAGTTAAATTAAATTAGTTAGATAAAATTTAAAATCTAGCTTTCATACTAAATTTAGATAATTTATGTAAACCACGCACAACTTTTGACAATAATTTACAAAATTAAATTTATTCCATTAAACATATATTGTTCACGCTTCTTTTCAATAATTAGATAACACCGACAAAATTTGCATGACTGCTTGTTATCAGTGTTAAACAAAAAATGAATATCACTATGTGTATTTATTATTTCATTCTAAATAATAATAATAAACATAGTCTAATTTAATATTTTGATCAGCAACTAAATCCTAAATGCAACAATAATAAACTACATATTTAGGCGTAATCTCTTATCAATGATGAAATGCAAAAAAATAATACAAGTACAAAAATTGAATAATATATTCATACATTATATCATTCTAAATAATAATAATAATTGTCTATTTTCCTATTTTTATAAACTAAATCCTACATACATAAATAAAAAACTACATATTTAAGCGTAATCTCTTATCAATGATGAAATGTAAAAGGGAAATAGAAATACAAAAATTGAATAAATATATTTATATATTATATCATTCTAAATAAGAATATAAATAGTATATTTTTCTATTTTTATAATCAACTAAATCCTAAATACATAAATAATAAACTGCATATTTAAGACTAATCTCTAATCAATGATGAAATGTAAAAAGAAAATACAAATTCATAACAAATCATTCACTATTTTCATCACATATAGTTGTTTTCTCTCCAATTCTTAAAATTGGACAAAAATAATAACACTATCGAATATATTTTATTTTAATCAAACTAAATAAATAGCAACATAATGAATAATAAAGAAACTGATACTCCCTCTGTTTTTCTATGTTTGGCACCATAGGTTTATGTGTTTTTATTTTTGCAAGTGGAAATGTGTGGTGAGAATTGAGTGAGAATAGTAAAAAAATTAATGAGTGGTTGAGAATGGTGTACTTTTTGCCATAAAAGGAAATGTGACAATCTTAGAAAAACATACGAAAATGGTAAGTGTGTCAAATTTAAGAAAACAGAGGGAGTAATTTTAAATTAAATAGAAATATGTAATTTAATTTCTAGATCATCAAAATCAAGTTTTCAAAATAAAAATTCAAAACGTACAATATAAATTCAACCATGACAATTTTAACATTACATTTAAGATTAAAGAAAACTAGTTCGTTTTAATATTCATCTTCAAAGTCTTCTCATTCTTCAATCTTTCAAGCACTCCACATTCACATTCACCTTCAAACACTCCACAAAATTACTTATGGTAACTTGTGTTATTTACTTATTACCCCAAACTTATTTAGACTTTAGAGTTTGGGATAGTTTTTAAATATAAGCATTGGCACTCCAACTTAAATTTATTTATAAATTTAGTTTTTTAAAATTTTAATAATTATTATATTTATTTAATTAATTACAATTCAGTATTCGGTTCGGGTTTTGGTTTCAGTTTGAGTTTTAATATCCAAAAGCGATCCAAAAATCATATTCAGAATTCAGTTTATTCAATTCGGCTATTCGAAAACCGTATATTAAATTCGGGTCGGGTTATTCAAATTTGGATAATTTAGTTTTCGATTTTCAGTTATTTTGCCCACCCCACCGGAAACCCTAAATTTCTCCGACGAAATTTCAAATAAAGAAGAAGCGGAAGAAAGAAAATGAACCGAGGAAGAAAGGTTGAGGAAGAAACGAGTTGAAACTGATTTTTCTTTTTGTTTATAAGGGTAAAATGGTTATTTCAATAAAATCCGGCCACAGAATGGTCGACTACAAAGTCAACTAAGTCAAAGGTTATTTTGGCACTTTCTGATATTGTGGGGTTATATTGGCACTTTAAACTTAAAGTCAGAGTTATTTTATCACTTTACTCAAAAATATATTTAGATACTCCATCTCATCAAAAGACCGGGTCAGACAATTTCACCCAATTCTTTGTAATGCAGCCACGGTAAACCTTATTAAGCATGTCACGCTGCATAGTTTTACAGCATTTGTTTACACTATGGAATGGAATGAAGCCCAGAATCCGCCACCAAAGAATGGGGTCTCAGAATAAAATGAAATGCACTTTTAATACTTGTATGAAGGGTTTCCATTTGCCAACACTTGCTTGATGGGCTCCATATATTGGTTGGCCCAGTAAGTGTTTTGGCCCACGAAATTTGAATACGCTTAATCCAAATTAGCCCAAAATGGAAGGGAAAAATACACAGGCGCGCCAGATTCAATTTTTCAAAATTTTGATTTTAAAAAAATCAAAAATACTTAAAGTGATGAAGAGTAATCACCTGCAAAAAGGGGAAAATCAGAAGAACAATCCAACGAGATTTGGAAGAACAATAAGTATAGGAATCATGTGGATTCAAAAAGTTGGGTTTGGATTAATACTTTAAATCATTGCATGTCTAATAATGTGCAACTATACCCCTCGAAGACCTAATTACGTGTGAAGATATTAGAAATTAATTAGTTTAATATTTTAGTAATGATGTGTTTATTGAAACTATATCTCAAAAGCGGTTATTGACGGTTTGGAAGAAGTGGAAAATTGGTGGGTTTAATGATGGTGTTCTCTCCTTGTGATCATGATGATGGCTCTTTGAAAAAGAATAAGGTTGCATTGCTTCTTATGTAGACTGTTAATTTCAAAGTATGTTACTACTTATTTGAAGATTACATGTATATTTACAGCACAAGGTCAAGCAGTATAGTGTCAGGCTAACTAATTTAATGGTTATACATACTTCTTAGGCCCCAAGACGTGATCTCTAGCTGCCAACCTGGTGAGTGATGTGATTTATCTTTCGTCAATCTGTGATACTGGAATGATGCGACGAGCTAGTTATTTCGTCTTTTACTCCAAAGTTATGTGAAACACCAATTTTCATAAGTTCTCATAGTTTTTAAACTAATATACTGCATTACACTTTCGAGCTTAAACATATTATAATAAGGATGATATTAATTAGGCAGGATGGATTAAAATTCCTCCATACTCATATCCATCACCATCAAAATTTAAAATTGAACCCATATGAAAATTTTGAATCTTTGCGGTGGTAATGGTGTCCGACATGGTGGTGACGGGGAGGAGAACTGGAACTTTCATCAATTTGGTGGTGGGACGTTCTGCTTAATGAGGAGTACTATCGGCGGTGGTTACCTAGCAACGCCAGATTTTGTTTGACGGTGAATTTTTTGTATGGCGGTGATTAAACAGGTCAGGAGGGCAAGGGCAAGGGATTTTAAAGAAATAGGGAGGGAGGAGGGAATAGGAAAAGGAAAATGAGGGAAACGAAAAATCTAAGTACTTAATAAATTATAGGATCAAGGACACAAGTGATAAGATTTTAACGGCATTTCTGCTGTTAAAAATAAATTGTCCTTGTTAAAATATACAGCAAATTTTAATGATGGTTTTTTAAATGTTGTTGAAAGATGAAGCCTCCAGTTAAACATCAAATTGTTTTCAAATATCTGAATTTACTTAGGAAGGTGGTCAGTAAAAAATATGGATGATGTGCCGTTAAAACAAGCCGTAATAGGCCATTTCTTCACTAATAAGGCTTTTGTAAGTAAAATATGTGACGACAAATAACAATTAACCTAGGCTTCGGTATTGAAATACTCCTAATAATATGATAATGCACACCACTAAAAGTTTCAATCCACAACTTACTACTCTCTCCTCCGTACCAAGTAGACTTGCAATACGTCGTTCAAGAGACACATTTGACCGTTAATATGTTTATCTACGTATAATAACGACAAACAAAAAATTGATATTTAGAAGCTAATTGTTACGATGAATTGAACAATATCATATACGATAATATTATTGTTTATATATCTATTCAAATATGTGATTAAATTTTAATAGATAATAGTGTTCAAAAAATAAGAGTGCAAGTTCAGTTTGTACAAAGGGAGTAATACAAGATAATGATCACAAACTCCCAATTTGGTGATTTCAAATTACACAAACATGGAGTTAATTAATAAACTTGATATATGCCCATAATGCGAGTTTCCCTAATGTTAGCACATTTGGTGCTTTCAATAAAACATGCATGCATCTTTATCAGATTTTGCATTGGTAGTTGGTTTAGAAAGCAAAATAGAAGTTCGAATTGAAGAAAATAGAAAGATAATATAAAGGGAAAACTTTGGAAAATATCGTTTTTCCATAGGCACATGGAAAGACGGGAGGCAAAGTTTTGGGAAAGACGGTAGGCAAAGTTTTGGGGAAAACGGTCTTTTCATAGGCTTATGGAAAGACGGGTTTAATTATAATAATAAAAGGTAAAAGATCTTTGTTGCAATATTAAAGTTTTAGAGAAAAGTGCTTTTATAACCCTACCTACTTGACATAAGTGTCAATATAACCTTTTGGTAACTGAAAGTACAGATATAACCCTACCTAGTTGATGTAAGTGCCAATATAACCCTATCAGTGGTCCGGCGGTGGTCCGGCCAAAATTCGACCAAAATCCGGCGGACCAGCGGCAGAAATGGGATCTGAGGGTTATATTGGCACTTACATCAACTAGGTAGGGTTATATCTGCACTAAAAATTATCTGAGGGTTATATTGGCACTTATGTCAAGTAGGTAGGGTTATATTGGTATATATCCCTAAAAAATATATATATAATATAAAAAATATTTTCTAAATTTCTAAATTTAGTACTCCCTCCGTCCCAGGGCAAATTATAGCCCAATCATTGCACACCGTTCGAGAAAGACGTTTGACCGTTAATATGTTTAACTATGTATAATAACAACAAATAAAAAGTTACTTTCTAGAAACTATTTGTTACGACGAATTCAACAATGTCACATACGATAATATTATTTTTCATATATCTATTCAAATATGCGGTTAAACTTTGATAGATAATAGTATCATAAAGTATGTGGGTAATTTGGCATGGGACAGAGGGAGTATGTAATTTAACAAATGCAGTGGACAGGCCACCTGTCAGGAGATCCACTCGGGTGGGGTTCTTTTTAAAATAAGGCGAGAAAGTGGAGGGTTTCTTATGCAATTTACCAATTTTTTGTGTTTATATATATATATATATATTAAATTGTGATTTGAAATTTCATTTATTTCTCCACGCATTTTTTTCTTCCGGAAACACACGGTAAGCACACACAGTAGTCGTCGGAAACTGCTCATAACCACCTGTTTTCGCCGAAAATCGTCAAATTCTGCTGGAAATTGCAGCAAATCGGCAGAAATCGTTGCATTTCAATCAATTATTCACTCGGTAAGTTCAATTTCTGCGTTTTTGTTTTGCATTTTTGATTTCATTTTACTGTGTGTATTTACTATGTGTTTTGCCCTGCTTATTGTGTTCATTTTTTTTCTTAAGATTATGGTTCATACGAAGGGTGATGAGGATTCTCCTTCTAGATCGGGGTTGGAACATGTTTCAGGTATTTTTCTGTTTTATTTTTGAATTTCATGTTTGTGCGATGATGTTTTTGATGTTTTATGTTAGGTTTTGGTTCATTTTTTTCTTAGGTTTTGGATTTCTGCTTTTTTCTAGATTTGTTGTGTCTGTTGTGTCCAACTTCATCTGTTATTCGTTGTTTGTGTGTAATTTTGGCGATTTTAGTTTGAATGTTCTTCAACATTTTGTAATCTGATAATGTTTATTTGTAATTATTTAAATTTTGATTCATGTGATTTTGTTATGAGGTTCATATTTTACATACTAAGGTGTGCATTTTGGTGAGTCGTTGATGAGGTTTTCCCTTAATTGTTTGACATTCATGGGTAGCTATTGATTTTCATGATTCAGTGTGAAGATATGTTGAGGTTTATACCAAAATTATTGAGTTTTATCATCTGAGGCTTATTCTAATGATTTGAAGATTTATTTATGTGAATTTAGTGTTGAGGTTCATGTCTAAAATGATGAAGTATTATTATAGATAACCTTTTGATGAGGTTTACTCTTTAATGTTAGACATTTATGTGTAGTTGCTGAGGTTCATGGTAAATTTATAAATGTTTGTTATCTAAGGTTTATTCTATTAATTTGAGGATTGATTTATGTGAATATAGTTTTGAGGTTCATGTCTAATATGTTGGTGTGCTTTATGGTAACTTTTTGATAAGGTTTACCCTTTACTGTTTAACATTTACGTGTAGCTTTTGAGGTTCATGTTCAATTTATTGATGTTTGTCATCTGAGGTTCATTCTATTAATTTGGGGATTGATTTATGTGAATTTAATTTTGAGGTTCATGTCTAATATGTTGAGGTGTGCTTATTGTTACTTTTTGATGAGGTTTATCTCTTATGGTTTGACAATTATGTTTACCTGATGAGGTTTGTGCCAAATTTATTGAGGTTTTCCATCTGATTTTTGTTTTGCTCCATTTTTTACATGACCTTCTGAGTCACCTATTCCTGCACCTCGGCGTTCTACACGCAGATTGACGCAATGCAAAGTCGTATAGGTAAATTAAATTTATCTTACGCTAGTTTGTCAAATCATGTACATGTTGATGAGTATGTTCTGGTTGTGCATCGGCAACCGAAGAGAAAGGAAGTTGGTGGTACAAGAAGTCATAAACAAGTCGTGCATTCAATGTCAAGAATTTCAAAGTCTCGGAATATGCAGAGAATTTCTAAAGATGAAGGTGCTGATTTGAAAGAATTGTTGAATGTTGCATCAACCTTGGATGCTGGTTGTAAGTGTTTGATTTTGCATTTGTTGGTTTTTGTTTTGTTGACATTATTTTTCGCACTTTGTTGATGCTCTTAATTTTTTTAATACGGGTTCAAATGTTGGTGCTGAGATTGATAAGGTTCATAATGAAGTTTCTGATACTGAGAAAGAAGTTTTTCTTACTACTCGTGATAAGGATGGTGATGAGGATGGTTAGTGTTTAATATTTTAGGTTTTAGTTTTTCTTGTGTTGATGTTATCTTTTTCTATTTGTTGAGTTTTATGTTTTTGGGTTTTGGTACAAGTGCAATTGTTTTTGGGAGTGTTGTGAGTCGTTCTGAGGTTAAAATGAATGGTTGTGAAACTTGTAATGTTAGTGTTGTTGGCAATGAGGTTCAAGATGTGGCTTCTGATGTCAATGTGGTAGTTGCTAATGAGGTTGTTGCTAATGAGGTTGTTGCTTCTGTTGTTATCGAGAAAGATGTTGTTTCTGAAAATGTTACGGAGGGTTGTAAGTCTTTTATGTTTTAGTTTTGGTTTTGTTTGTTGATGCTTCCTTTTTCTGTTAGTTTATTGTATTTTTGTTTTCTTATAGGATCGACTGTGGCTGGTTTTGAAAATATTGATGCTCCCGTTGTTCAAGTTTCAGTACATGATTTTTTTGAGGTACCACCTGTTCCTGCTGAGTTCCACCAGCTCATGTTGAGGTTCTGCTGATATAACACGATCTCTAGTTGAGGTACCCGCTACTTATGTTGAGGGTCCACTTGCTTCTGCTGAGGTACCAGTTGCTTCTGTTGAAGTATCACCAGATTCTGTTGAGGTACCAGCTGCTTTTGCTGAAGGTCCTTGTTTAACTGCTGATGGTAAAGGTGCCGTATTTTGTTGTTATTTGCTTCATTATTTGGTTAAGAGAAAAGTGCTTTTATAACCCTGTCTACTTGACATACGTGCCAATATAACATTCCAGTGTTTGAAAGTGCCAATATAATCCTAGATAATCAATGTAAGTGCTAATATAACCCTCCCCAGAAACTTTTAGCTGGAATTTTGTAAAAATACATTTTTATCTTTCTGAAAAAAAATAAAAAAAAACTAAAAATATAGGAAATGGCTTTATTACCCATTCATCAATACCCCAAATATTATCGCCAGACCACCGTCGGACAGCCGCACGACCACTGCTGCACCACCGCCGTAACAGGTAGGGTTATATCAACACATTCGAAAAAAGTGTAGGATTATATCAGCACATACTATAGAATATATGGGGTTTGATGATATTTTGTAATTTTTTTGTGTTTAGTCTGCATTGTTGGTTGGATGACCTTTGGTGATGTGTATGGCTGTTATTTTGTTGTATTCTTCGACCTAGGATTTTTAATGTTGATGAATTTTTGAAATGAGACTACAATATGTGATAATGGTGTTTAATATGAATGATTGTGTTATGATGTCAATTTTTATGGGTTATAAGATGTTATTATAATGTGATAATGGTGTATATGATGATGTGGTCGCCCGTTAAGGCCAGCCGAGTACCAAACACTTAACTTTTATAAGATGTACTAATATAACCTTAAACTTTTTACGAATGTGCTAATATAAACCTATAAGTTTAGGAATGTGCTGATATAACCCTATTAGCTTTCACAATGTGCTGATATAACCCTACATGTTACGGCGGGGGTGCAACAGCAGTTCAACGGTGGTCCTGCGGCGGCCTAGCGGTGGTCCGGCGGTGGTTTAGCGGTGGTCTGGCAAACTATAAGGGTAAATTTGTCAATTAAAATTCATATTTTAACACTAACGGTATTTTGGATATTTTACATACAATCAACGCCGAAAAAAGAAGTCAATGCCGGAAATAGGATCTGAGGATTACACTGGCACTAAAAATTAGGGCTATTAACTAGTTAGGATTATTCTTGCACTAAAAATTATCTGAGCGTTATATTGGTATTTAGTCAAGTAGGTAGGGTTATATTTGTATACATCTCTTTGGTTAATTTAGTGCTTTGTTGATGTTATTTGTTTTCATTGCAATGGAGCATGTTGTTGCTGCTCCTCGTAAAATTCTTCATAAGCGTGGAGCAGTTGAAAAAGTTCCTCATGTGTTAAGGATGAGGAAGAAGATGGTAGCCAATAAGGTTCTAGATGAATATGATGTTGTTTCCAGTAAGTTTTTTACGTGTCATCCATCATTTTATATTGATGATGTTATTTACTTTTACTTTTTCTTCTTTTGTGTTTTTTTATACAGGTCTTGAACCTGATGCTGAGTTGAATATTGGTTCAGGAATGCAGTCTGGTACTGCAAATGTAGAATCCAATGACAATGAGGTTACCAAGATTTCAATATAGTTTCTGAGAAATTTGATGAAATGAATCCCAAGCTAGTAGAAGACTTTTTGAAAGATGCTGTCAATGGTATTTTTTATGTTTTCCCTTTTTGATTTATTCTTTTGCTTTATTTTCTAGAACAATATTGTTTTGATGTTTTTTTGTTATTACATTAATGATCACGTTTTTTTTCTTCATATTTTGGTTTTGTAGTTGCGATGAATTTTGCAACTAATGTGCTTTTAGAGGACATTCACTTGCCAGCATCTAGGAATAAGGATGTAGAAGATGCTCCTTAAAAGGAAGATGATTATGATATTGGGTAGTAGCCATTGTTTCAATCCCCTCATTTTCAGCGTAAAAAGAAGAAATCTGATGTTGTATTCAGGGTTAAAGAAGTAGTGAAGGAGTCAAAAGCTTCATTTCCAGGGACTGGCAAGGGTAAAGAAAAGGTTTCTTTGAAGGGTAAGCATTCTAAGGATCCATCTTTGATGAATTTGAAGGTAAGAATGAGGTCTCTAGTTTCGAAAGACCCGGACTCTGCAAATGTTGATGCTTGTTTGGGTAAGGTTGTTCAAAAATTTGCTGAGTAAAAATGTTCTTCTTTGAAGATGGGTGTGGGAAATAAAGGTGGTGGGAAGCGAAGAGCTGAGAAATCTCCAGTTGTGGATAAGAAGTCGGAAAAGAAAGCAAAAATTGGAATGACTGATGCAGGCCTTGATGATATGTGAGTTTTCAATTTTCTGTTTCAATTATCTATTTCTTGTTTTTTTGTGATGAGATTCATATTTTTTATTACAAGGTTCGTTTTTTGGATGCTGATGTTCTATGCTGAATATGTATATCGATGGTTCTGAGTTTTCAAAATGCTTTAAAAAGTTTTGGAAATGATTTTTTAGGAAGGTGCACTGGTTGTTGCTTTTTATGTTGTTGATGTTTTCTGATTTTCAGATGAGGTTTAGGTTATGTATAAAGAGGTTTACATTTATTCATGTTTAGTTTCACTGACTGAGGTTCTTCTTTTTCATATTTTTCTCCCCCGACTTGAAATTTAAGACCACTTGCATTGTTTTGAAATTTGTTGAGGTTTTTGATGAATTGAAACCATCTCAGATTAAAGCTGTTAAACAAATTGGATGTGGTGGTTGGTTGAGATTCAAGATTAGACATGTGCCTAACGATTTGGTTCAAATTTTGATTTGATAACTTCAATTATACTGCTCAAGTTCAGGAGGTTGGTAGTGACAGATATCCAAGAGATAAGAATGACATATTTGACATGTTTCAACTTCCTATATCTGATAAGGCTGTTATTGAGGTGATTCATAAGGCTGTTGTTGCTGATGATAATTCAATTAGGCTTAGGTGGATTGATAAATACATAAATAAAGATGGGATTATTAGCGTGAAGGATTTATATAGTACTATCCCAAATTTGTTGAGGAAAGATGAAATGCCTAAGTTTTCGTGATGTTTGCCTTTGCGTGTTTTTTAGCTCCTATTGCTCGTAGGACTGCATATTTGCTGATAGTGAGTTCCTTAGAAGATGTTGTCAGATTTTTAGTTTTGATTGGTGTGGATTTGTGTGGAAGAGGTTCCGTGGGAGTATTTATAGGGTTAAGCATTCACAAAAATTCAATTCCGTGAATGTGTGTTTGATCATCCCACTTCTTGATTTCTTTTACCGAGACTTAGTGATCCGATTGACCTTCCATTTCACCAACTCCGGGATACCGAAAATGCAAAAAAGCGTTGTTATTTATATCAATGTGGAGGTAACACTGGTTTCCTTAGAAGTAGTCATCAAATTCCATTGAGTGAGAATGGAGTGTTGGTTGGTGGTATTCCGATCAGAAAGAATCCTTCATTTATTGTTGGATCATCTTCTTCGAAGAGCAGCAAGCGCATGTTCATTGAGCTGGAGTTGCCTATTGGTGTGGAGGATGGTGAGGAAATTGAGTGCACTGCGAAAAGTGTAAGTTTTCTGATTTATTGATTGACTTCATTTTTTTTATCATCTTTCTATTTTTTCTATATTGATGTACATATTTTTTATGATGAGGTTCAATTTTGTATGATGAGGTTTTTTACTTGTATGATTCTTGATGGTGTTGATTTTTTTTGAGTTTCTGATATTGAGGTTCAGTTTAAATTCTCGATGTTGCTGAGTTTATGTTCCTTTTTTTTGTGTGTTCTTTGATGTTGTGACAATGAATTCGAAGAAGTTGCATTGTTTGAATTTCTAGTTTATTTATTGTTGAGGTTCAGGTTTTTTGTGATGAAGTTTACTATTTTCATGCTGAGATTCAAGATTCATATATTTCTGTTGATGGTTGTGATTTTTTTTATGTTGCTAGTTTTTTATTGTGTTCTAAAATGATCTGATGTTTATGATCTTCTGATTCTTTTTTTCCATTTTGTTTTGGTTGCCTTTGGAAGTTACCATGAAGAAATTCAAGATGCTTGTTTCAATTGCAAGTGACCAAATTGCTGAATCTTTTTATATGATCGTTGAAAAAGGCACTTAAATAGGCAGCCAAAAAGGAAATGAAGAAAATCTAGTTGTTCCTGTGAAAGAAGGTTTTGTGAAGGAAGTTTCTCCAACATTTTATTATGTCGTAGATGATTATTTTACTCTTCTGGCACTTGCTTAAATGGATTCATTGATCAAGAAAGTGTTTGACAAAAAGGCAAGGGTTGTTAGGGTTACTAAGCATGCTGAGATATTCATTTGACCTTTTTAGGTATATCAATAACCAAAATGATTATGAGATTTTGTAGTTGTATCATTTGGTTTAGGATTAATGTGTAGTTGATAAACATACATTTTTATGTGTTGAATTCTCTTTTGGTTGGTGAATTTGAAGAATGATGACTTGAAGTATGTATTTGATTTCCAGGTCGTGTTTTTATAATTGATGTTTTTAATTTGTTTTTTCTTTTACCAGATTATTGTGAATAGTTGACGTTTATGTGTTGGGTAATGAGGTTCCTTTATTTTATGATGACATTGTCTGATTTTAATGCTTAGTTCATTTACTTTTCAGTTTTTTACTGTTCAAGTTTGTTGTTTTAATGCACTTTTACAGCTGTTGTAATCATTTCACCTAACTAGTTATTTTCTTCTTTCAATAAGCAATCTCTTCAAATTCCCTCTTGTTTATAAATAATAAATAACTTAGTATAAGACAAGTAATTAATAATGTATGAGGTTATGTATTTTGTAATGACGTTCATTCTTTTTAATGAGGTTTATTTATACAATGAAATAAATGCAAAAAATAATGAAAAGGAACCAACTTCCCATGTTTTATAGAAGTTCTGTAAATAATGGAGGAGTGCAGAACATAGCAGTGGAAATCATAGGATAATGCAAATTATGTAGTAGTGAAGGAGGTGTGTTAGTGATGCTAGAAAATAGGGGATAGTTATTGGTGAAGTTTTTTAGTTTTTTTCCTTTCAGGTTATTATGAATAATTGGTGTTTCTATTATCGGTGATGAGGTTCATTTAAATATTGTCAACGTTGTCTGTTTTCAATGTTCAGTTATTATTATTCAGCTTTTTACTTTTGAATTTGTAGCATTTAGTCACTTTTACAGCCTCTATAATCATTACACCTTTCAATTTCCCTAAAAAGTTGTTTTTTCTCTTCCCAGCAAACAACCTCTTTAAATTCCTCTTTTTATAAATTCTTCTTTCTCTTCTACATTAAAGCTTCTCAACTCTTTTTACATACTGAACTGGGCAAAAATGAAATCTCAAAGTAGTTATGGGTCTGAACTGGGTGTTGATTTGTTGATTGACATCGTAATGCATCTTCTTCTTCTCTATAATTTCATGTTTATGAAAGGGGTGTGCCGTTATTGGCAGGATGTTGTGGATATGAAGTATTTCAATGAACGTAGCATTCCTTTGTTGATGAGTCTGAGGGTAGTAGAGGGTGCTGATCATGAGTTTTTCTGTTTGATGACCAGGAAGATTTTAATGAGGCTTTGTCTTCTTGAGCTTCAAGGAAAAAAATGCATTGAGGTACAATTTGGGTGGCTACTGGTTTTAGATTAGTCAGGTGATGCGTTCTTGTTCAACATTTTTTCGACTACTAGAATTCAACTTCCTAACTGTGGAGATAATCTTTTTAATATTAGTGGCTATACTAGGAAAGCTGTGTTATCAGTTAATCCAGCTTCTTCTTCATGTTTTCATCTTATGGTTGTTTTTCAAGATGGTAGTTTGGGAATTTATATATCTTTGGATGATACATGAACTAGGATTGGCAAAGGTTGACATTTGTTATGGAAGGTTTTATGCTGTTGTGGAGGTAGTGGTGGTGTTTTGAGAGTTTGGTATTGTGAACCTTTTGGATCAGAGTTTAATGAGATTCACCTCCTGGTTGGATACCTGGTTATTATTAAGATTATTTCTTTGTGGAGAATCATTTGGCTGAAACCTCTGATGCAAGGTTTATTTTAATTAGGGAACATGTTGCATTGGCATATATGAATTAGATGCGCAGAACAGGAAGTTTAGAAGAATTACTAGTTTGGGAAATCAATACATGTTTCATGGTTGATTCAACTTCAGCTCCTGAGGGGATATTGAGGTCGAATTGTATCTACCTCACTGATGAAGCGACGGTCGGCCATTTCATGAGTAATGAACCAGTTGTGTATGTGGGGACTTACGAGTTTGATGGGGGCTAAGATTAAGCTTTTAGATGATACTTTTCTCGGTCCTTCCACATATGTATTGGAATCATTGTGGATTTTTATATTATCATATTAGATTAATGTTTTTCAAGTTTAAAGTTCTAATTTGAATGGTTTTTCAGTGAACAAGTTTCTGTTTTACATGTTGACTTATATGTGTTTTGCAATGAGCTTTAGTTATTACAGACTGATGTTACTCTGTGGACTTTCTACAGCTCTTTTTTTTTGGAAATGAAGTTGTTTCATAAATTAATTTAAATAGAAGTACTACATAAACATAACAAGAAATTGCAAACATCAATGCTAGAAACTGTAACCTCAATATGCAGTATTGAAACATCAGCAAAAGTATTAAAAATATTTCTTGTATTTCAAAATTTATTTCATTCAAAATCTGTTATGCTAAAGTGTTTGAGGAACATTTCACTTTTGCTTGCTGAGTTGCTGTTGGCTTTGTGTATAGAACTGATTCTGGTTTTGAGTTACTGGTTTCGTGCAAAACTTAATAAATGCACATGTTCCTCCGTTCATTCCGAGATATGCTCTTGATGATATTCTGATATCCTATTGTAGACTGAAATCTTTGTAGATCTTGTGTGTATAGATTCTTGCTGTGTGTTTGCGGATTTCTGGACCTTCTTCTTCTTCTTTTGGTCTTGCTTTGGAACAGTAGAACTCCTTCTCTACTTCTTTGGTTCTCCAGTTATGGATTGTGGCACAGTAAATTTGATAAAATTTGATGAGTGTTGTAGTCTTTGATGCTTTGAAACTGACAGCAGCATTTGTACTCTCACTTCTTTGTGAAGACAATGTCCTAGCTGAGAAGTAGTCCTTGCTCAGGGTAGTGCACCATTCATCTCGCAGCATGTACAGTCGCTTGAACCAATTATGATTTTATAGTTAATATTTGTTGATCATTTGTTCCCACTCTTTCTCAAATTCATCCTCATATGAGAAGAAAATATCAAGCACTTGTCAAATGCTTTGCTGAATTTAGAGTCGCTCCTCAAATTGCCGTAGTAGCTGATGGCATTTTGTTTCAGATGCCAAATAAAAAAGTCTATGCCTTGTGTTGGAGTACACCTGTCATTAAGATATGCTCGTAAAAATTAGGTTACTTTCTTGTATAAACTGTGTGAGCCTATATTTTCTAAACATCATCTGCAGGTTCATAAACATCAGCATGAAAAAATAGAAACCTTGGGCTATATTATTCATCTATAAATTTAAAAAAATAGCAACCTCAGATGGAGGTTTTCAAACATCATCCGAGAAAAAAGAAACCTTGGTTAATAATATTCATACATTAACAAAAAAAGAACAACATGTTGAACTTCACATTTACAGGGTAGTAGCAGGAAAGAAAACCTCATTGTATATTACTCACATATCACCAATAAAAATATAAACCTCAGTCCATATGATCAAGACATTTAAAAACAACAACATGAACTTCAGGTTTACAAAACATTAGTAGGTAAAAGAACAACTTCATTTAAGATTAGTTAAACATTATCAGTAAAAACTGAAACCTCGTTATATATTATTGAAAGATAAGTAAGAAGACAAATGTATGTGTATTATACCTCATGTATGACTTTTTTCATGGCTTGGTCCTGATTTGTGAAAATGGTGATAGGCTCAATTTCTCCTATAGATTTCTTGAATGTTTTCAGCAACCACACAAAAGTTTATGCAGTTTCATCGTTAATGAAGGCACATCCAAACATAACATTCATTCTATGATTATTGAGGCTGAAAAAAGGAGCACGAATGAGGTTGTATTTGTTGGTTCGATATGTCGTATCGAAAAAACAACAAATCACCATATATCTTATATCTTCAGCCATCATGGAATCCCTCATAATAGTGCATACACTCTTTCCTCACTGGCGAGCTTTACCCTAAAAAAGAAGCCTTCTTATTTTTTTCTATTCTGAGAGCACATCAATAAATTTTTGGGCATCTTCAGCTTCTATTTGTTTCATTCTGAATCTACTCACATAGTTGGTGTGATCCCTCATGGTGTGCCCAATTAATTCTTCACATCCAACATCATTTACCATGTACCTTTATCAATCTGTTGGTGTCAGTCCAGCTTGTTCCATCGCTTTGGTTGCTTTTCCTTTTTCAAGGCCTATTTTCCTTTCACTTCGGTGCATATGTTGCCTTTGAGGAAGGGTGAGGTCATGAATGTGAGTTAAAACATGCTGATGGATTGTATACATGCCATCTTCAGTTATTTTGATAAACGTCTTAGCTCTGCATTCCGTTCTTGTTAGAAATAATTCCTTCATCTTCCTATTGTTATTCTCAACTTTAGGACTAACAGAATTGTTGTTTGTTTTCCCTTCACAAGAACATGTGTAGTATCTAACTTTCAGCTTCTTGTCATTAATCCTGCGTTCGTATACTGAAACCCCTGGCTTTTGAGTGGTGGCGGTATAGGTCTTCTAACTCTTCCCATGTTCTTGATATCACCCCTTCTGAGTTTTCGTAAACATGTACCTCTTATATTTCATTATCAGCTCCTGTTTTACAAACATTAAACAGGAACAACAATGAATCTCTGGACCTATATATAAATCTCAATAGAGAAAACAGGCACCTCATGATATACTATGAATAACTCAACAAAAAAATAGCAACCTCATCATTATATACACTAAACAATAGTAGGAAAAAAATAAAATTCTTATGCTATAAACTTCACACATCATCAGGATAAACATAAACATCAATAGGAAAAACGGGGAACTCATGTTATATTCTTTACACATCAATAGAAAAAAAGGGAACATCATTCATATAATAATATAGATTTATTTGTAACACCCCAGATCCACGACTCACTTGCTAAACGCAAGTATCGGGTCAGAATGGGCTTGCCACCGAGAATCCAACGGATCAGATTACTCAAATGCAGTAACGAACAAATACAGTTATGCAGAAGCAATTTAGAAAATCAAAAACCTTACTTACTATTACAGTGGAAGTCTTAATACAAGCATTAAACATGAGTTTTAACTAAAGTACATACCAAAGTTCTAAAGGATCCGGTAAGATCAGTTTTACATTAATATTTTACATAACTATAATATAACCTAAACCAAAAGATTCCAAGGTTCACCCAATATCCTTCCCCAAAAAGAGTAAAGGCACCAGTGCACTTCACTCTAACTGTTCAGTTACACCTGTTAGGGCAGTTTAAACTAGAGTAAGCTCCTATCTTAGTGAGGTTCCATCGTCAATATTTACCGAGTTAAATTTAGTAATCACATAATGCAAATAGTCACAAAGATCCTAACACATAGTAAAACGATACAGGTAGGATATGCCAAGACGCAGTCAAGTTCCTATGTGGCTGCTGTGATTAGCATCAGGGCATAAACCCTACAGTTGTGCCTGAAGGCTATCACGATCCAGAAATCCATATCCGTCAACCAATTCCCATATATTTTCAGTTACGAGCTCGTATCAGTAACAGATGGTTATGCTAGCACACCAGAAATTCCACGAGTAGCCAATCTAGTCGTACGGTCCAGTGAATACCGTTCCCCGCCGATCTAGACCAAACTCTAATTGAGCCGGGGACCCCGATAAACACAGACAAATAATCAAGTAGAACGCAATCAAACTTGACATGGTAAGATAAAGTACAAGACGGTCATCCACATATAGTCAGTATTTAATTTCACATAGTATCATAATAAACAAGCACAGTATGATAAAGTACATGTCGTGCTTAATTAATATGAAGCAAAACAAAAAACATGAAATGAACATTATATTTATAAACATTTCATGCATTATATAAAATTCTCTAATAACACATTTAAAATTAACAGGCATAAAATAACATGCAATCATAAATTTTAATTTAATTCATGTTATGGCGATGAAAATGCTCACCAGATTGAACGTTGTTTTAGTTTTTTGAAATTAGCACAATTTCGTTGTTCCTATCCAAATAGATAAATTTCTTTGTATTTTATTTGTAAGAAAGAAGGGGAGAAGGAAATATTTATTCAGAATGAAGTCTGAAGAATCAATGCCACAACCCCTGTATATATAGAGGATTGGTCGACCTTCATTTGGCCGACCTTGGCTCACAGTCCAAGGTTTCATTTGCATATTGATTCAACAAAGCCACAAACAAATGGCTGTGGTTTCATCATTGGCACACTTTTCAACAAATGGCTGCACAAGCCTTATTTGGTGTGATTTAAGACACATTGGGGTGGGGTTGACCGCTCACCCCAGTTTTTTACCATTCATTTTTATTTTTTAAATTTATAATTACTCTATAATTAATTTTAATTATAATGTATAATATATATTTGTTATTTGTTATTAGTACTCATTTCTCTCTTTAAATGCGTGAAAATTTATCAATATTTTAGTTCAATTGTAATTTCAATGTTATGGGATTTTATCAACAATAATATAAATATTAATTAATAACTCAAATCTCGTCAATATTTTGATTTCAATTGTAATTCAAATATTACGTGACTTTATTACAAAATATTAATAATATAGATATTTAATTAACGACTCAATTCATTATTTCTTAATGAGTTACTCTTATTATTCTTTTAAATGTGCAAATTGTATATCTCGCTTTCTTCCTAATTTGGTGTACTACTATTCATTTCTCATTTTTCAAAGAATTCTATAAATAAGGCAATATTTTATTATTGCTAATATTATTTATTTATTTTTCTCATTTCATTTTATTTTATGTTAAAATTTCTTGTTGGGAATGGAGTTATAACCGAAAATAGTCAAAGAAAGCAGATAAGAGAATATGATTTTTGGTTGAGCATAGCTATTACATACGTACAAACTTCATTAAGACCGGGGGTTCACAATCTTCCCCCTTAATGAATTTCATCCCCGAAATTTACATTTTTCCGTAAACAACTCTGTGTACTTATCCCTCAATTCAGTTTCTAGTTCTTAAGTTGCTTCCTCAACCTTATGGTTTCTCCACAACACTAATAAAACCATAGGGATCTCTCTGGTTCGCAAGGTCTTAATTTTCCGATCCACTATCCTTACGAGATTCTCTTCTTACACCAGTTTTTCATTCAATGCTAACTTCTCATGTTTTAACACTTGTTCAGGGTCAGGGTGGTACTTCTTCACGAGTGATACTTGGAAACATCATGTAATCTCCCTAATTAATCAGACAAGTTAAGTCGGTATGCTACTGGTCCGACTCGCTGGGTGATCTCAAAAGGCCCAATGTATCTAAGACTTAGCCTCCCTTTCTTACCATGCCGGATGAGACTCTTTTGAGGAGTCACTTTCAAGAATACCCGATTTCTAACTTCAAACTCCAAATCCTTGCTTCGATGGTCTACATAACTCTTATGTCAATTTTAGGCCGTTTGTAGGCACTGCCTTATCAACTTGACCTTTTCTATAAATTCCTCAATCTATGGTATAATGGTAACCGAAGGAGTTTTTTTTCTCTCCAATTTCTTCCCAAAAGAGAGGTGTTCGATATTTCTGACCGTACAGTACTTCATAGGGGGCATACCAATGGATGACTGATAACCATTGTTATAAGCAAATTCTACCAGAGGTAAGTGAGCATCCCAACTTTCCCCGAAATCCATCACACAGCTCCGAAAATGTCCTCTAGGGTTTGGATTGTTCTCTCTGACTGTCTATCTGACTGTGGATGGGCAGTGGTACTAAAGTTCAACTTGGTTCCAAATTCTGTTTCCAATTGCCTCTAAAATTGAAAAGTGAACCTTGGGTCCCTGTTTGACATGATATTTAATGGCACCCCGTGTAATCTTATGATTTCTAAGGTATATAGGACTGTCAACTTTTCTAGGGAGTGTTTAGCGTTGATCGGAAGAAAGTGAGCCGATTTGGTTAATCTATCAACCACCACCCATATCACGTCATAACCCTTCCGTGTCCTAGGTAATTCCGTCACGAAGTCCCTCGTGATGTGATCCCACTTCCATTCAGGAATCTCCAATGGTTGTGGTAACCCTGATGGTTTCTGATGCTCAGCCTTGACTTGCTGACACACCAAACATCACGCCACATATTCTGCTATTTCCTTCTTCATGTTGTCCCAACAATACTTCTGTTTTAAGTCCCGATACATTTTGGTCCCCCTGGGTGTACCGTATATTTGGACCTGTGGGCTTCTTCCAACATTCTTTGTTTGATCTCAGAATTTCGAGGTAAGTAAAACCTACCTCTACAGGTCAACACCGTCCACTTCAAAGTCCAGTAACTTCCCTTCAACAGCAAGTTTTCTCTTCTTCATTAATGCTTCATCAGATTCTTAAGCCATTTTAATCTTCGTGGGTAAAACAGACTGCACCCTTAGTTTGGAAAACACGAGCTGGTTAGGTTTAACCTCGCAGTCCCAACTTCCTTCCTACCATAACATCTTTGTCTCCCTTATCTTGATTTGTGCCATATTCGCCTTCCGGCTCAAGGCATCCACCACCACATTCACCTTGCCAGGATGATAATTGATTACGCAATCGTAGTCTCCCAAAAAATCCATCCACTGACGTTGGAGCATATTCAGGTCCTTTTGAGAAAACAAATACTTCAGGTTCTTATGATATGACATTACTTCAAACGTGACTCCATATAAGAAGTGTTTCCATTTCTTCAAAGAAAACACTACCGCGGCGAGTTCAAGGTCATGGATGGGATAATTATTCTCATAAGTCTTCAACTTACGAGAAACATAAGCAATCACGTGGCCCTTTTGTATCAGTACACATCCCAGACCATCTCCCGAAGCATCGGTATACAATGTAAATCCATTTTTTCTCTCTGGCAGAACAAGAACTGGGGCAGTGGTCAAGCGTTTCTTCAATTCTTGGAAACTGGCTTCCGTCTTGTCATTCCATTCATACTTGACTCCCTTCTGAGTTAGACGGTACAAAGGAGACGCTAGTTTAGAAAAGTCTCTAACAAAGCGTCTACAGTATCCCTCCAGTCCTAGAAAACTCCGACTTTTTGTCTATTGGTCGGTACCTTCCTATTTAGGATGGTTTCGACACTAGAGGGGTCCAGTGATATCCCTTCCTTACTAATCATGTGCCCCAAAAATTTGGTGTGATTTAAGACACATTAGGGCGGGGTTGACGGCCCACCCCATTTTTTTACCATTCATTTTTCTTTTTTTCTTTATTAATTTATAATTAATTATAACTATAATTTATATATATATAATATATATGTATATTTTCCTTATTTGTTATTAGTACACTCATTTCTCTCTTTAAATGGGTGAAAATTTATCAATATTTTAGTTTCAATTGTAATTTCAATGTTACGAGATTTTATCAACAATAATATAAATATTAATTAATAACTCAGAATCTTGTCAATATTTTGATTTCAATTGTAATTCAAATATTACATGACTTTATTACAAAATATTAATAATATAGATATTTAATTAACAACTCAATTCGTTATTTTTAATGACTTATTCTTATTATTATTTTAAATGTGTGAATTGTATATCTCGCTTTCTTCCTAATTTGGCGTACTACTATTCATTTCTCCTTTCTCATAGAATTATATAAATAAGGTAATATTTTATTATTGCTAATATTATTTATTTAATTTTCTCATTTCATTTTACTTTCTGTTAAAATTTCTTGTCGGGTTTGGAGTTATAGCCGAAAATGGTCGAAGAAAGAAGATAAGAGAATATGATTTTTGGTTAAACTTAGCTATTACATATGTACAGACTTCATTAATGCCGGGGGTTTACATTATTGATAAAGGATTCTTAGTTTCAGCACAATGTACTAGCATTACAATAAAAACATCACCTTATTAACAGTAAACCTCATTCTATATATATAGACACCATATTTAAAACAATAAGCCTAAGTTCTTCGTCGAGATTACTTGTGATTTGCAGAATCTAATTTTCCTCAAAGTAATTTCCTGATTCAAGTTCTTGATTTTGATCGTATATCAGAGTAAGTTCCTATTTTTTCCGGTAAGGTCCACGTTGCTTGTTTTTCCTGTCAATTCGATCAATTAGAACATCATTATTATCACATTCATGAACAAATTGAATTTAATTTCAGAAGAAATTTGTTTACCAAGTCGAATCTTTAGCCTTTTTGTTGTTTGAAGTTTCGTTAATGCTCATGGTTTGAATTCGTCGAGATTGGAGCTGAAATCGTCGATATTGGGGGTGAAATCATCTAGATTGCATCGAGGCTTGATGAGTTTCAGATTGAGCCAATTTTGGAAGAAATTTGGGAGGATGAGATTAGAGAGAGAGAGAGAGAAAGCGGTTATTTCGTGATTCTGATATTTTCTTTCCATATTTGCACATCAGTCCCTCCGCTTTCTCACCATTTTCAAATAATGCACCTAAAATAAAGTAATTACGCCCGGACCCCAATTCCTATGGCAAGGTGGTTTGCCTTGGTCCTTTCCTAAAGTTTAGACTGCCTCACAAGAGACCATCTCAATTATTTAAGAGATAAACTGTTAATCCAATTATAAATTTTTTGTTTTTATAACTCTTAATGATGGATGATAATTTTTTGATCAAATTGGTTTTTCCATTATGCTTAACAAACAGTTTAAAAAACACTTACAACAAAGTTTAGAAAGAGAAACTAAGGTAAACTTATCTAAACTAACCAATACCTATCACTATTCTAACTACTATAATCATGCATCACCACTTTTTCCTTTGCCTAAACTTCATCTTCACAGTTCCATCATTCCCTATAATTCTTAGGTCATTGTCGTACCTCTCAAATATACAACTTATAAGCCCTAATGCTTCTTAAATACAATTATGTAGATAGTGGAAAATAGGGGTTGTCAATGAAGAAGATAGATTTTCCCAAGAGTTCATGTATGTAAGGGTGGATAATAACGCATACACATATAATCAGTTAAAGAGGGAGGGTTTTGGTTTGGACATCCTAAGTTATGAATTGAAAAACAACACAACTAGCATATAAAGGTGATTATTCTAATCATGTAACAACTAAGAAAAGAGGATAAAAACACAAATGACAAAGCCTTGAGCGCAATTGATTTCCAATTCCAAACCTCTTATTGATCACAAAAACAATCACTCACTTACTCATATTGATTACCTATTGTGAATGCTACAACTTACAGTTTGAAGATAAACATTATGTTCTTCTTAAGAGTAATTTACAAAAGTGTTCAACGACTATTTTTAAACCTCATCAATGATCACTTTTAGACAAAAAAATGCCTAAAGGTATTTCATCAATGACATCATGTGCAAAGAGCCAATAGATTTGATAAGAATTACAAGCGTTCTACCAAATGCCTAGCCATTTAACCAAATAAAGCATTCATTAGGGTTAACCTAAAAAGATCGACATTTAAGGTTCCCCCATTTAGTGCTACCTCAGGATAAACGTGGTAACAAACCACATTATCATATTCATCTAGCAATATTAACATTATTTACACAAAAAGTGGTTCTAATTCCATGTTCTTGAATTTCATGCCAAAACGAGAAGAAATTGTACACTTACTTAACATCCTAATATGTAATCATATAAATATATATTAATTTCAAAATAAATGCTAAGTAATCAAGACATCATAAGTGAGTAAATAGAGTTTCTCACTATATGGGCTTAGAAGGCACAATCAATTACTCCCAAATGATAACTTAGCTACAAGAGTTCATACTAATATTGAAAAGCAAATCGAACATAATCCAAGATGAAAATAGATGAAAGAGAAAAGTGCTTTTATTACCCTAAATGATTGACATAAGTGTCAATATAACCTTCTAGTATTCTGAAGTGTCAATATAACCCTAGATACTTAGTTAAAGGGCCAATATAACCCTCTCCTACAACTTTAAGCTGGATTTTTTTTGTAAAAATACCCTTCAGAAAAAAATACAAAAAAGGAAATGACATTATTACCATTAAAGTCAATAATACCTCAAATATTATCATCGGACTGCCACTGGATCACCGCCGGACCACCACGAGACCACCACTGGACCGCCACGGACCACTGCTACACCGCTAGCATAACAGGTAGGGTTATATCAACACATTATGAAAACTAGTAGGGTTATATCAACACATTATGAAAACTAATAGGGTTAAATCAACACATTCCTAAAACTTATAGAGTTATATCAGCACATCCGTAAAACATGTAGGGTTATATCAACACATTATGAAAACTGATTGGGTTAAATCAGCACATTCCTAAAACTTATATGGTTATATCAGCACATCTGTAAAAATGTAAGATTATATTAGCACATGCAATAGAATATAGGGGTTTTGATGATATTTTATTTATTTTGTTGTGCTTAGTCCGAATTGATGATTGAATAACCTTTGGTGCTGTTGTGGTTGTTATTTTGCTGTATTTTTCGACCTAAGGTTTTTAATGTTGATGAGTTTTGAAATGAGGCTATGATATGTGATAATGGTGTTTAATATGAATGAAGCTGTTATATTGTCAAATTTTATGGTGTATAAGATATTTTTATGATGTGATAATGGTGTAGATGATGATGTGCTTGCCCGTTAAGTCCATCCGAGCATCACACACTTAACTTTTATAATATATGCTAATATAACCTTACACTTTTTACGAATGTGCTAATATAACCCTATAACCTTTAGGAATGTGCTAATATAACCCCATTAGTTTTCATAATAAGCTGATATAACCTTACTTGTTACGGAAGCAATCCGCGGCGGTCCGACAAACTATAAGGGTAAAATTATCCACTCAATTTCAAATTTTTGACAAAGGGTATTTTGGTCAATTTACATAGAGTCAATGCCGGAAATTCAAATTCAATGCCGAAAATTGGGTCTGAGAGTTACATTGACACTTTCATTAACTATTTAGGGTTGATTTTGCACTAAAAATTATCCGATAATTATATTGGCACTTATTTAAGTAGGTAGGGTTATATTGGTATGTATCCCTAGATGAAATAAAAGCAAGAACTAGGGTTTTGAAAGAGAAAAATTCGGAAAGAAGAATATAGGAAATGAGAGGATAAGAATGCTATTTACAGTACAAGACAAATTCTAAAATATTCCACTTGCAGCGGAGCTGTTGTGACCCGTGGGTGGATCCTCACGACTCGCGATAGATGCCATCGCGAGTTGTGAGGTGCTTTCTACTGGTTGTGACAGGTACACAAAGTTGCATCTTCATTTCTCTTGTCTAAGTCTTCAAATATTCACTTCTTCATTTCTCTTGTCTTCAAGTCTTCATTCTTCAAACCTCCAAATAAAATCTTCAACTCTTCAAATCTTCATATCGCTTGCCTTGTCACACCAAATTCCCTAGAAATGTGATAAGAGTGCAAAAGTCTCTCTTAACTCTCCTAAGAGAATTTCAAGGAAAAACTCAAGATCTAAAGCACAAAAGCACACAAAAGTGAGTCCATAATGACCTAAAACTACTACATAAAATGAACACATCACATAGAGCAATCAGTCTCTTCAATTTTTTAGTCCAAATTACAACCATCGTGGATCAACTTACTCAACTGCACATACGCCATTTGTTTGTTTTGAAACACTCTACTGTCCTCTTCATCCAAATATTATACCAGGTATTGAAGTACAAAATCAGATTAGCTCTAGTAGTTTTCTTTCTTCTCCAATAAGCTCTTAAAAGCTTCTTCATGTTCCTCAGGTTCCACAGATTTTTCAGTTTCAGTGCATCAAAAGCTTCATTTGCATACTTACATTGAAATAATAGATGATCTATTGATTCTGGCCAGCTTCCACATAAGCTACAGTTCTGAGAGTTGATTTGAATTCCAAGATTTGTTAACCTATCAGTTGTAGCTAGCTTCCGCCAAACTAACATCCATATGAAAAAAGAGATTATAAGCTGAATTGCTCCATGCAATATCAATTTCCCTATAGTGAATTTCTGAATTTCCCCATTCAGTTCATCATTGGCTTTGCACAGCTGAACTTTCCCTTAGCATCAGAGCATCTCTTCAATTACGTAATTCTAAGCTTCAATCTGTTTAAATTCTTCCAGTTCCAACTCGACCTAATTGGTGCATCATGATTTAGCAGGAAATTCTTCTTTAAGTAGTAGCTATGTATCCATCGAAACCACAGGAAATTTTTCTTAAAATTAAGATCCCACAAATTTTGCATAAACATGCAGTATTCCATATTTGGGGATCTTTAATATCAGTTCCACCATAATATTTTGAGAAGCACAAACTTTCCCATGTTGCAGGAATGGATTTTCTAGTCCCTGGTATCTGATGCCACTGGTAAATTTCTACAAATCTTCACTAAGTTTGAGTGAACACTCTCAGGTAATTGAAATGAAGTTAACAAGTAGCTTAATATACTAATCAAGACTCCATCTATTAATATTTAGCTGATCTACCAATGACTCATGTTCACCCTGGGACATCCTTCTAAAGAACACTTGGGATTTATTTGTATTGATATGCAAACTACTAATTTCCCTGAACTGTGTTAAGCAAGCAATTGCACCCTCTATTGATTTCCGATCAGCCTTACAAAAAACAAGAAGATCATCTACAAATAACAGGCTATGAATGTTGATTATTCTGGGAATCTCAGCTCCTCCAATAGCCTAGAAAAAAAACTCCATTCCGTGGAATCAAAAGCTTGATTGATGTCCACCTGTAGCATGCAACTTTCAGCATATGTATGTTATATACTTATCCACTTAACAAAAGCTCCCTAGTTTGGATTAATGATTGCAGGTAGCACTTCAGATAGCCTCTTACATATCAATTTTGTAATTAGCTTGTACAGAGTTAGGAAGGAAGCAATGGGTGCATTATCTGTTGCTTTTTGTGGTTGCTTAATTTTAAGTATCAGGGAGATCACTGTCTGGTATGGTTCCTATGTCATACCCTCTCTTTCAAAGAAACTCCAGACTGCAGTACACACATGTTTTCCAATATAAGGCCAAGTTGTCTTGGAAAAGTGACTTGTATAACCATCAACACTAGAACTTTTGTTAAGATGTATGCCTTTTAAAGTAGCCAAGATGTCATCAACTAAAAATGGTTGATGTAGTTTAATATGTTGTTCCACACATAACACAAGCCCTTCTAAAATAACCTTACCATCAAGACTTCTTTGGGATATATACCAATATAACCCTACCTACTTGAGTAAGTGCCAATATAAACCTCAGATAATTTTTAGTGAAAAAACAACCCTAACTAGTTGATGAAAGGGCCAATATAACCCTAAAACACCATTTCCATCGTTGACTAACATTAACCGCACATAAAATAACTAAAATACCCTTTGGACTAAAACCTATAGTGGTAGGGCAATTTTTCCCTCAAACCACCACCTCCATTGCCAGGACACTACCGCCACCGCTACCGCTACCGCTACCGCTGTATCTCCACTCAACCACCACCTCCACTCAACCACCACCTCCACCGCCAGAACAGTACCACCACCACCCTCTACCGCTTCCACTGACCACTATCACCACCCCTCCACCCAGCCCCTGCCACAACCCTCAGCTTCACCCATCCCAATCCCTAGTTCTTCCACCACCAGCCCCTCTGTATCCCTACCTTGTCCCACCAACCACCACCACCAAGCCCAACAACCCAAGCACCATCCTCATATCACAGCCCACCTCCACCTCCACCTCCACCTCCACCAACTTCGAATCTCAAAATTTTAATCGTTAAGTGGCCCTCCAAATTTCAAATCGACGCCGACGGAGAAGGGTTTCAAATTAAAGCTGCAAATAGGATCCAAATAAACGTCGGTACACGTGGGCTTCAACACGATGCCTACTTAACACCGACGGTGACTGGTGTTGGAGTCTTTAACTCAACGTTGCGGGCAGTGGAATCTTCAACTCAATGTCGCGGGTCATGAGATGGCTGGAGAATAATGGAAGGAGAGTGGTGGAGCCTTTAACTTTTGACGTTTCACGTTGAAGACGGTGGAGTCTTCAACTTTCGATGACTTGAGGCTTTGACATTGCTGGAGAACAAAGGAAACGACGGAGAAAATGAGAAGGAAAAGAGGAGAAATGGTGGAGAAGAAGAGAAGGAAAAGAGAAAATTAAGGTTAAGGGCATTACCGTTATTTCATTTTTTTTTCCAGAGGGGGTAAAATAGTAAGTTCACATAATTCTGGCTAAAATTTGTCAGAATAGGTAGTTTTGCACTTTCACCAACTATCTAGGGTTATATTGACATTTTTGAATACTGGAAGGTTATATTGATACTTATGTCAATTAGGTAGTGTTATAAAGGCACTTTTCTCTACTACTTTTTGGCTTTTTTGAACTTCCCAGATTCCGCTTATAGAACTCCGCCAGATGTTTTCAATATCTTCTAGTTCATACATATTTTCCACCCCCATTATGAATACCCAAAATTTGATTCCCATACTTCCTGATTATCAACTGATCATAGAAAATCTTTGGAAGATCTATCTCATTTTTTAATCCATTCCATCTTAATATTTTGCTGCAGGAACTGAAATTCAGCAGTGCTCAACCTTTCAGCTTCCTGTCTTGTGACCTGTTATGTTTTCTGTTCCACCTCATCTCCTGGGTTAATACATGGAACATCCACTGCCTTCTCCCAAGGTTCTTAAAAACACTTGTCATGTTGTATTCTCTTGTCTCCATCCAAACTTCTTGTACTGCTGGTATAAAGTCCATAGACTGAGTCTACATGTTGAAAATTTTGAAGTTTCTCTTCACTGAACTATGATTTGGAAACTGTATCATCAATGGGAATTGATCATAAACCACTGATAGCTGAATTAAGCACTTGGTGTATGGGAATTCATCAATTTAAGTCTGATTAACTAGTGCCCTGCCCAGTTTAATGATGATTAGTTCATCACTAATTCTTCTATTTGTCCATGTAAATTGTGGCCCCAGAGTCCTCATTTGTGCCAATTCTATGCCTCCACCAAGTCTCTCATATCTTCGAGATCAGGAACTGTGATTTTACTTCTACCAATTTATCTTGAAAATCTAGGATTGAATTGAAGTCCCCCACTATTAAACATGGTACGTGCTGACAATTAATATCCTTCAGTGGTTCCCACAATAGCGTCCTCTTATTTTTGAATTTCCTCCTATGGACAACCAAAATTTCCCCATGGAATTTGCCACCTTTTGCTTTCACTTCTATATGTATCAACTGTTCCTCTATTCTTAACACTTTCACTTCATAACAGTACTCATTCCAACATATCCATAACCTTCTCTTCCCATTTATACTACTATTTGGCACCATGTTCATGCCAATACCCAGACCCTTCATCACCTTGTCCTCCCAATTATCTTTTGTTTCTGTTTCTAGAAATCCAACCAATCCAGTACTATGTTTCCAACAAAATTCCTTTATACTTTTCTATTTTTCTGCTCCATTTAAACCTATAATATTTCAGAATAACATATCAATCCCTATCATCCGGTGGTTCTGATGATAAAGTGAACATTTGATCCCCAATTCTACAAGTCATTCGTTGTTTGAATTCATTTTTTCTTATCATCATAGTCTTATCCTGAGAAACCATTACTTCTTTTCCCTTCTCATTCAAATATCTTTTCTACCTTAGTTTAACCATCTCATTCAAATCTCTTTTCTGCCCAAGCTTAACCACCTAATTTACAAAAAATTGCAGTGGATTCTTCTTCTCAGCTTCTGATTGCACTATACTAGTCTGGCATGTCACTTTTTCCTTATCCAGAGTTGTCCTTCTCTTATCTCCCTTTATAATATCTGTAGTTTTCTTTGGTACATAGACTTGTTTTAATTTCCCTTGAATTTTTTTCCTTCCTGCACTCTTTCTTTTCATGTCCAAACATATGGCATGTGAAACATAATGTGGGCTTCCATTCAAAGATTACATCCTGGTGGCACATTGCCTTTTTATATAAAAAATCAAATAAGGGAACCTATTGGGAACTGTAACTTTAACCACCATTTACACTCGTATTCGGGCATAACCCAACCTATCTTGCTCACTTATGTCATTGTCTAATTTCACAGGCTTGCCTAAGGGACTTACCAGCTTACTCAATAACTTCAGACTCCAATACTTGATTGGAATCCCCTAGAAACTGAGGCCAAATAAGGACATTAAAGTCACCCTAAAATTCAACATCAGGCTCTCATCTCTTCACCACAATCGACTTGTTATCGAATAAGATGACACCTTTTTTCATGACCTAATCTACAAAAATTTTGGATTCCAATTTCACCATAAAAATGCCATAATCAACCATTCATACCTTCTTAATTCCCAGATTTCTCTAAACCCTCCTTATGTATCCATCAAAAATTCTGAATAGAGGGTTACTCCCTAGAATTTTACAAACAACAATATTTTCCCAGTTTTTCAAATTCTCATTCACCAGATCTTCCTCCACTACTCCCATTTCAATTCCATCAATAACTAGTGATAGCACATATTTCAAATCATCAGCTTTAAAGAGACTAGCCCAATGCTTACCTTGCTCTGGTGAGTTTTCTTCAATTCGAGCATCCTACGATAATTTTATTGACATTTGACTCAGATTTCAGTACCTCTGCTACTGGTTAAACATCATTTGCTCCAAGTGTAATCATTGGTTGTATAGAGCTTCCTGCAATTGATATTGGACTCAGTTTATCACTCCAGTCAACTCCATTTGAGTATCCACATTATTTATCTTCTCAAAGTCATCATCCATCTCTCCTAACTTCTCCACACTACTAAAAACTAATGCTGATGTAACAATTTTCTTACAACACTCATTAACAATGTTACAACAACTTATAAAGAGTTACTTAAACTTTTGAAAAATATTACATAAATATTGAAAAGTGTTACCTAAATTTTAAAAAGTGTTACATTATATCCAATACAACATTGCCTAAGGTAATACCTATAAAAGTATTGCAATAGGTTCAACTTAGTATTATTAGCACCTAAAGCAACACTTTTACAAGTATTACCTTAGGTGATGTTGCATTAGATCTAATGTAGCACTTTTTAAAATTTAGGTAACACTTTTCAATATTTATGTAACACTTTTAAAAGGTTTAAGTAACACTTTGCAAGCTATTGTAACCTTTTTAATAAGTGTTGCAAGGAAAGTGTTACGATAGCTCTAATTTGTTGTGGTGCCAATTGATTCTTTCTTCTCTCTGATTCATACTACAACGCGTTCCATCTAGTTGACTTCCTTTTCCCCCAGATCTAGATCAAGGTTGAAGAAGACATCGAGCAGTACACATAGTTGAGGTGAAATCACACCTCAATCACCGAGTCAAAAAAATATATTACATGATAATTATTTATATATTAAGATTCATTTTAAAAGATTTTCATAATTATAGATACTCCCTCTGTTTCATTGGATGTGACAAACTTTTCTTTTTCGGTTGTTTTTGTGAATTTGACACACTTTCCTTTTATGACAAGATTTCTTCAGTTTCATCCACTCATTCTACTTTTCCATTTCTAAATTCAATTTCATCCACACATTTTATTTACCTAAATCCAAGCACATGAAGTTATGGTTCTACATCCAACAAAGCAAAGGTAGTACCTTATTGCAATAAATAAAAATCAAATCTCCTACTAGTCATATTAATTATGAAATGATCACGTTTAACGGTTAGTCGACATAAATCAAGACTTTGTGATTGTTTAATTCATCCTAACTTATAAATAAAAATAATAATAAATAAATAATAATTTAGTTGACTTTGAAGGAGATGGAGAAGTATTTTCCCTTGGCGTTCAAATTAAAAATGAACACCACAAGAAAATAAATTTTCACTAGCAATGCACGATTTTAAATAAGCAAATCATATTTATTAACATTTTGTTTTATAGTTATAAAATTAAAATATGATTTACTCTATCATCTCACTACAAGAAACAACACATTTTACTTCGGTTTTGGAAGCATTTTGATCTCGGTTATTTTCCCCAAAATAATCAAGGTAATAGTGGTGCAATAAAAAGATACTTCTAACCTTAGCACATAATTGAGGAAAAAATTATTATTTACCTCGCATTTTTGAAAACAAATTGAGGTAAAAACTGTTGGACCGACATTGGGACCGAGGGATGACCGATGTCGGCCACTCTAATCGACGACTGATTGGGTAACATGTGCGTGACCCAAGTAAGGTCGATGTTGCCAATAAAATTATCGATGTCGAAATTTACTGGGACTAGAGAGGGCTAGACGGGATCTGGTAGAATTGAAATGGAAAATTAATAACTGGGTTATTAATTGGATCCGGTATCAAATACCCATTAACTTTTGAAATTGGGCAGGATGAGAATAATTATGTTAATAAAATATATTGAACCCAATGTGTCCCAATTTATGCTTGAGTTCGTCTCTTGAAAGATAGTGTTTCCATAAGTTATGGAAAAACTAAGGTTTAAACTGCAAATTAGAAGAAATTATGATAAATTTTTTGGATTGCATTAATCAGGTCATAAAGTTATAACTACTGCATGTTTCATAGTATATTTTAAATATTGCAACTAAAACCTCTTACTTTTCTATAATTCCAATTCAACCTCGTCTTTCCATATGCCTATGGAAAGGTGGTCATTCCCAAAATTTCAGCTTTATGTTATCCCAATGGGAACTCATCAAATACCCAATAAATACCCAAAAAACCAATTAAATCGTGTGTGTGTTATTTAACTTAAAATTCATCATAATTCACAAATTATACACCTTTAATGCATGTATAATTAATATCGTAATAGTTCAGTGTTATTGGATAGACTTTCACTCATTCACATGCTTAAGTTATATTTCTAATCTCTAGGTGGACGGTAATTCATGTCCTTTTATTTCATTTCTACCACACTTAGGACAATAAATGAGTTGAGCTGAACTCAAACAACCACTAATTCAAGCTCAGCTCGTTTAAAATATTTTGAGTTCGAACTTGGCTCAACCTTGTGCCAAACCTGTAAAATATTGGCTCTAGCTCGAGTTTGTGTAAAATTAGTTTAACTTGAGTTTGATTTTGAGTGGAATTAATTTTATTTGAGCTCTATTTCAAGTTTGAACTCGAGCCATGATTAAATATATTTTTTCTTTTCATATACATTTTAATATATTTTGTGCAGTGAATATATATTAAATATATATTATGTTGGCTCGATAAGTTCAACGAGTTTAAAGAATAGTATTAATTGAATTCGAGATCAATCTCGAACTCGAATACTATATGAGTTGGTTCGAGCATGCACAAATTTGGTCAAACTTGAATCTGAGTCGAGCTTTGATCGAATATTTTGTAAAAAGTTCGCTTCATTTACACCCCTAGCTAGTATGTGGTGTGTCCATTTTATACAGCTATTTTGAGGACTTTTTCTATTCACTTTTGTGTACCTTTGTGCTTTAGATATGGCATTTTGCCTTGAAATTAATCTAAGATGAGTTAAGAGCAACTTTATTCTCTTATTACTCTTCTAGGGGATTTTGTGTGACATGGAAAATATTGGAAGACTTTGAAGATTTTGAAGACTATCTTTGAAGATTTGAAGACCATGAAGACTACATTTTGAAGACTACATTTTGAAGACTACGAAGACCTGGAAGACTCAGAGAAGAGAAGGGGAGACAACTACAATTAGACCAAGAAAGAAGACAATATTTGAGGGCAGAATACTCTGACTGTCACGAGTCACGATGAATGTGTCGCGAGCACGACAGTACTCTGCCCGTCATGAGTTGCGATAAATGTGTTGTGAGTCGTGACGGCCGACTGCCCAGATATACTTTTTGGACTTTGATGGAGATCAGGGTACGACTACCACCATAAATGAAGACATTCCACGTCTTGATCAAACACTCAAGGGTTATGTTCGTGATCCTCTAAGCAACATGATTGGTCCTATGACAAGGTCAAGAATGAAGCTTAGAGATGCT
>JAULKM010146531.1:0-17676 GCA_032355605.1 Rubia tinctorum | reverse complement strand
ATTATTATTTTGATACAAAAATTATAATATAACAGTGAATTTATTTTTTCACTATTACTCATATCTGAGAAAACTTTCAATGATTTGTGAATGTGGAATTGAGAAAATAAAAAATTAATTACGCAGATGAAAGTAATTTATAATTTTTTAAAGGACAACCGTCTCAATTACAAAAAATTAAAAACTAAGAGTGTCAATATTTGAAAATGGGGGAGGAGAAGCATATGTATTAGAAAGGCGAAAATGATACTAAGGAAGAAGTTGCGTGTCAAAATTCCGGTGATTTGAAATGAGCATACTGTCCCTATCCCACATCAATTGCATATTTACTTTATGAAATTATTTTGTTATTGAATATTACATAATTAAATATATATATATATATGAGTAACAATATTAACGTAAGTAATATTGCTGAATTCACCGTAACAAGTAGTTTTAAAATATTAATTTTTGAAATAGCATTAATTTACATAACTAGATATAGTAACGATGGGAAAGTGATGGAATTAAATCTGATAATTAAAACAAATTAAAACGGATGGGAAACAGATGGAAAATGGGGGAAAAGGAGGACGAAATGCGTCCTCCACATGCAAAAAAAAAAAAATCTTGATGAGGACGCATTTACCACATGCAAAAATAAAAAAAACTTTCTTGATGAAATGCGTCCTCCCCCCTATGCGTCCAAACACGTGCACTGTAGCACTAGAATAGTCACTAAACAGACTTGGGCGATTAGGGCTTTTTTCAATTAAAAAACATACGTGTGGGTCACGTAAACTACCTTGATGACCTGGGACGGCCTGAAACCGCCCATCCACGTAAACCACCTCTCCGCCGTCGTCTTCCAGTTTCCAGAGAGCAGGTGGAAGACGTCGGCCTCTGCGACCTCCGTCTTCCGGGCCATCAGCACTTCCATGTGGTGCAAACTGTTCTGCACGTAGCTGCGCAACTGGCTCTCCGGCACGTGATTGTTGAGCGCACTTCGCAGTTGTGCTCTTCAATCCACCGCGCATATTCCAAGTCGAACATTGCAACCGCTGAACCGGAAAACACACAACACCAAAGCCTAAGAATATATATACCAAAAAATACGCAGAACACAACAAATATAGGTTTAATAGCGAAAAATGGACCCGAGTTGATGTGGCCTTGAGGAGAATTCTGGTCTCCTCCTAGCAGAGCTGATCCACCAATAAAAAGGCCCTGAAAATTTTATTTTATTTTAAAAAAAATCCCCTCAAATTATTTCTTAGAGTGAAAAATATGCATTTTCATTTATAATTGAAAGAAAAATACTTGAGCCCTGGCTCTCTGGAGCTCTTGTTCCAGTTGCTGGAGCCTGATCCTGCTGTTCTCCAGCTGCTGGACATATTTGGGGCTTCGCAAGCTAGAAACTAATAATCTCTATGCTTTTGATTTTGTATGGAATGTATCTAGTCATTTAATCTAGTCATTTAGCACATGAAAATTTTATCCAAAAAGTTGTTTACGTAAGATTGCAAAATCCCGTAATAGGTGATTCATTATCATTCACTATAAATAGATTGAACAAGTGAGTTATATTATATCTACAACTGTGTTATTCTAAGTAACTAAATATTTACATATTTACTATCTAATACACCCCCTCAGTCGGAGCGGGAGGAGGACGAACACTCAGGTTCGATCGAAAATGGAGTTAAAGTTGTCATGGTAGTCCCTTAGTAAAGATATCAGCATACTCAGCAAGAACTTGAAAATGAAGCACACGAATAGAACCAACCTGAACCTTCTCACGGAAAAAATGAATATCAAGGTCAACATGCTTGGTCCATTGATGTTGCACTAGATTGATGGACTAGTAACACAGCATAAATAATGTCGCAATAGAAAAGTGTGGTACGCCTTATCGGAACACACAGCTCATGAAGAAGGTTGCGAAGCCAACGCGTTTCTGCGACTGCATTTGCAACATCCCTGTATTCAGCTTCTGCACTGGAACGAGAGATATCCGCTTGACGTTTAAAAGACCAAGACACCAGGTTGTCGCCAAGAAATACACAATAGTCAGAAGTCTAACATCTAGAATCCACACAGCCAACCCAATCCACATCAGAATAAGCAGTAATTGTGTGGGATTGAGACTTGACCAAATGATGTCCAAAATCAATAGTACCCTGAATGTAACATAAAATGTGCTTAATATGCTGCATATGAGGTTCCCAGGGTGCATGCATAAATAAAAATTCCTTATGTACAACATAGGCCTTGTCTGGACGAGTGATGATGAGGTACTTAAGAGCTCCAACCAAACTTCTATACAATTCGGGATCATCAAGCAATGGACTGGTGGTGGCACTAAGCTTGGCACCAGTATCGATAGGTGTCCCCGACGGGTTGCAGGATGACATGGAGGCCCGATCGAGAATATCCCTAGCATACAGCTGTTGTGATAAGAATAAACTAGTGGAGGAGCAAACAACAGATCAATACCCAGAAATGATGAAGATCACCAAGGTCGGACATAGCGAATTCCCGAGATAGTTTAGAGATGATGTCGCGGAGAAGTGTAGTACTGGAAGTAGTGAGGACAATATCATCAACGTATAAGAGCAAATAAGCCGTGTGGCTACCACGACTCAGGATGAATAGTGAATTATCGCTAACACTGCTTGTGAAGCCACAAAATATGACAAATGTAGAAAATATCCGGAACCAAACCCGAGGTTCCTTCTTGAGGCCATATAAATACTTCCATAGACAGAAGACATGCTGGAGCGCTGCGGGATAAACAAAACCAGGCAGCTGATGCATATAAACCGTTTCACGCAGGTCGCCATGGAGACAAGCATTCTTTACATTCAGCTAATGTATTGGCCAAGAATGAGAGACCACCAAGCTTAATACAGTGCAAGTAGTTGTGAGCTTAACCACGAGACTAAATGTTTTAACGCAATCAATTCCAACTTGTTGATTTTTTCCATTAACCACAAGACTGGGCTTATACTGTTGCAGAGAGGCATCATAATGAAACTTGTGACAATATAGCCAGATGCAACGTATGACATGAGCATCAGCAAGGCGAGGTACCAAGTCCCACATATGATTATCCTTTAAAGCGCAAAATTCATCTTGCATGACATTATTCCAATTCGGGTCCTAGAGTGCTAGGTGAGGTGATGTTAGGAAAATTAATCAATTTGCCGATGCTCTTCCTAAGTTCAATCTTCAGATTCAACAATCTAAAACTAACTACCTTAATGAAATACCCCCATCATTGGTGGTTTTACCTTAAAAAAAAGATTGTGTAATTAACTAAAAGGAAAAATATTGGGACATAACTAACTTGATTAAAATTTTCTTTCATTTGATACACCATGGTAAGGGATTAACAACATTATTTGATGTATCAAACAAAAGGCCTTAGCAAAAATTAATTAATATTCGAAAAATTTCTTGATTTCATCCTATCTTTCCCAAAAAAAAGGTTGGGGAATAATTGAACTTGGCCTGCACATAGTATTTATAATTTTAATATATATGATGCAAAATTTAGTAGTACCACTATATTTTTTTTGTTAAAGATAGAAAGAGTCAGTCTCTTGAACATGTTGCGAGTGGGACCGGGTTAACATCTCGTGCGTCTCGATCACGTCTGCATGCAATCAATAAAAATGCTTGCTCAACCTGGCTTTCTACCCGATCTACGAATATATCAATAAATAACAATCATTATATAAGAAAGTATTAATTCAACACAGCATATAAATCAATGTAAATCATATAATTTCAAATGACGATGGATTATTCACTGGAGCTTGATGCCTTCACTCTATCTAGGTCCACCTCGTGAGCCATCTTCGCTCCCTTGGATTGTTGACCGGGAACTACCTTATACTCCCATTTCCCACTGAAATCATGTTGAACCTATTTATGTTGGAACCAAGCTTGATTGTAATATTCCATGCAGAGGGCATGTCCAATGCTTGTACTCCCTCCTTCTTCAGCATATCGGTGATCAAACAACTATAGGGGAGGTCATTTATCTTTGTGTTGGCGACCTTGAGAATGAATGAGATAATGGTGAACCCCGGCTTAATTTTTACCCCCTCCATGACATAGTAGAAGAGCATCAAATTTCCAATTGCAGGTTCGCAAGTGTGGCCACCCTTTGGCAATACGTTGAGGCAAATCCACTCCTCGATGAGTCGTTAGTCGACAGTCAAAATACGAATGTCATAAGATTTGGATTTATACGCATCACTACCGGATATTTTAAAATATTTCTTAGCCATGGCAATGGGGTATAGTGGGGTCGCCTCGCTCACTCCCGGCCAACAATGAGTGTGGTAAATTTATAGGGAACCGTAGGGATCATCGGGTCTCAATTTTTCCAGGGCTATGTAGCGGTATCCCAGGGATTCATTTATGCTATACCTAGTAACAAAGACTATTTTCTCATTCACTTTTGTTAAGTCACGATTAGTGCTACCCTGACCCAAATTAGCGTAAAATTGGATCACCTTATCAACATGTACAAGTTCTCCAATGCAAAGCATTTTCTCTAGATGTTGTGTTTTAAAATGGGAGAGCAAATAATGAACCCCAAATTCACCAATGCTTCACTCTAATATGCCCTTCGAATTAATCACTTTATCTTGGAGAAAACCACGTATCTTTATTTGGCTTGGTCATTGAAGAACTTTCTCGATTGCCCGATTTTTGTGATAGGGTGATGGCTCCGGACGCTTGGCTTTTACTTATCCTCCATGCTCCTACGGCTCATGGTTTATTTATTAGTGGTGCGTGTTTGGAAGAATTGCACGAAGTGAGGGTTTGGGAGTTGGTGGAATTCGAATTGGTTGATTTGGGGGTTTGATTAATCTACCCATTTTTAAAAAATATTAAACCTATTTCAAAACTCGAAAATGGTTCCGATTTTATTTTCAAAAGCCAAGACAAGATTATGATTACGGAAACAGATTACACTAGGTTGTAGGGAATTTTCCATTGAACTTGATGATATTAGGGAGAATAAATGCTAATGTTTGTTTGAGGACTGGGTTAGTCCTCTAACAATGAGTAACGAATGGTTTACATTGCATGACCAAAGGTTTTTGGTGGATTTTGTTAAGTTTCTCTACAAGGGTTATTGGTATTTAAGAGTTCTATGTTATGTGGGTATGTTATTTATGGTTTGTGTAGGGTTTAGGGTTTTGGTCTGGAAATGGTATCCTTAGATTAATTATGGCATCCATTGAGGGTTTTGTGTTTAACTGAGAGTTATGTAATAAAAAGAGTAAAGTATTTAATGGGAACCCTTGGATTATTAGTAGTACGATTTCGGATTATGTCAATGCTTATGTCATGGCTACTTAAATTTGTAACGATCGGAGGTTAAATTGTTGCAATTTTAAATTAAATGATTTTTTATATGTATTATACATTTCATTTCATTAGGGTAAATGTATACATTTTATTTCCTTGAAGTAATTGTGAGTAATAATATGGTATTTTTTTTAATGTAGCATACAAAATGACGATCTCCAATAAAAGGACTCATGATCAAGTTTCACTTTCCTGGAATGAAACCCACCTTCAACGAACCATGGTATGAATAAGGATAACGAATCCGAGAATGTAGGAATACCTGAACTCATTATAGAACCCTAGAATATAGAATGGCCAGGAAAGAGTTAACCTCGTTAATATTCAATAAGTCTAACACATGTGTGTCAGCTCAATATTCAAAATGGTCTAGTTGGGTGGCGAAGGTGGGTAGAACGACGGTGGACATCCGCTACGATAGTTGGCATGAAGTTCCCAAAGAATACAAGGCCACTTTATGGATAGAACAGAAGGTATAATTAATGAATTGTTATTTCCAAATATTTGTCCTTTATTAAAAATGTATCTCCGTGATTGAACCTAAGGGCATCAAAATCATCACAAAGGGCATTTGACATCGAATCACCGAACATGGATAATTTGAGGATGAAGGCTATGTTGATAATGTCAAAGATATGGCGTCAACATAAGTACACTTTTTCAAGGGACTAAATTTTTAGTGATAAGAGGGGTGATCGCTCGTGGCTAACTTACACCCACATTTAGCCAGACAGTTGGGAGATCCACAAAAGTAGGTCATTGGAGAATAAGGATAATGTTAGTAATAAAAAAATTCATATTATTAATGAGTTTAGATTAGCACGTCTATAGTGATAACATAAATCTAACTTCCTAACTTAGGGTATGAGGGAAGATAAACTAAATATTGTTGCAAAGAGTAAAATTCCTCATCGATTGAGCCATGGAGGTTATGTTTTGGCGGGAATTGACCTAGTGCAACAACGTTTTGAAGAAGATGTGGAAATTTCAATAGAGGGTGGGATGACCAAAGATGAGGCAAGGGCTTCTGTGCAACCAATCAATTCGGATGACATTGAAAGGTATGATCTATTCCTCAAATGGCGATAAGACAAAGATTGAGTGGATGCAAAAGATGAAGAAAAAAGGATTGCGAAAAAATTGTAAGCAAAAATTTGAGAGAATATATTTTTATTTTCCAAACACTTTTCTAAAACGTGTATGCTTATTTACCTTCTATTATATGTAGGGAAATTGAAGAATGATCAATTACGAGGCCAATTCATTGCAACCGATAAGCACACCATCTTTTGTGAAGCAACTGAGAAACCCAACCACCCGGGGCGTGCTAGGGGTGTGGGATGATTCATGACCCAATGGGAGGCGTTCAGTATTTTGAGGTCCTACGATGGTGCTAAACCCTCCAAAGTCCACATCCTACAAAAAAATACTTCTTCAAGACAAACGTATTAAGCAACAAGGCATCCTCATTTTTAGGTTGATCCAAAACACCAAACTTGTTCTTCCGGAAAACATAGATGATTTGACGCCCGATTGGACCCTGTCATTTAGGGGATTGGGTCATTCCCTCCGGGATATTGAGGTGAATCAACAGGCTAATGTTCAAAATAAGACGGTTGCAAGAATCAAGCGGCAATTGTTCAAACCAGAGAATGTAGACAACCAACCAAAAAAGGTATTTATTTAAATTTCTTCACATTTTTTCTAGAAATATAATAAATTATTACATTAACATATAGTTTGGTGGGAATATAGAAATCACTCCCGTGTGAGCTATATATTGACCAAGGCATACGTGGTAAACCACTCCATGTAGCCAATGGAGTTCTGTATCAGATGATGAAACACCATCACTCTGTACTGATTGCTAAGTGTATTTCTAGGGTTTTGTTGGAGGATCTGTTGGTGTCGGGCTCCCCTTTTCCAATCACAAATGGAGAATACAAGAAGGTTGGTTCCTCACGAGGAATGTTTCTACTTTTGCCTCGCAGACGATCATGTAACTGATCAACACTTGGAGGAAACACGACCTGCATGACCTAAATTGGTGAAAACAACACGAAGACCCATCAAACTGTCACCTACATACACCCATGAAAGTTAGACCTCCATTTTCAAGAACACAAGTCCTTCAAGACTTACCACACTTTGTACATGTCTTATACAATTGGCTTCAACCGTATGATTAAAACTCAACATACTCATTATTGGGAAATGACTATGTGTTTAGATGCAAAAGGGAGTTCATGGCGTTTTGGAGTGATTTTGAAGATCCATGGAGGTGTGAGCAAGTCAATCAAGCAATCATTTCCATCAACACCTTGTGAGTTATTTCTATAATTTCCAGTTTAATTCACAATTACATTTACTTCAAAACTCCACAAATAAAATGACATTTCGTAGGTACATGTACTATACTCATAATCAAAAGAAAGGAAGGATTGGGTACATATGCCCAATGTCGATTCAAGAAATTGGTTGTACTAAACAAGAGATGATCGACTACATTCGTAAGAGCCTAATGCAAAAGGATAAGAAGTTTTTCATTGCACCATACATAGGG
Organism: Rubia tinctorum; assembly: GCA_032355605.1. NCBI lineage: Eukaryota > Viridiplantae > Streptophyta > Magnoliopsida > Gentianales > Rubiaceae > Rubia > Rubia tinctorum. Next base: position 9,740 of record JAULKM010146531.1, on the reverse strand, counting down.
CACGCAGAATGTGTGTGGTCGTGGAAGCTTTTATACTAAGTTTGTTCGATTTCCTCACAGGAAACAAACCAAAAATTGTGTAGATAATTTATATTTTCTTATACAGGGACAGTTGGAGATTGATTTTGATTGTTCCCGACGATGCTTGCGTGTATTGGATGGATCCCCTACACTTCCAATCGTCGGGCGCATTTATCGAGATTTTGGAACTGGCGATGAAGGACAATAGCGACCAAAATAAAATTAATTTGGAGGTGGTTGAAATCAAGGTGGACTATGAGCATTGTTTTTTCATGTTAATTTCAATCAGTACAAGAAGCAGGCTCAAATTTGGGAGTGCAGATGTTACGTCATGTTATACGCAGCTGAGTGCACTCAAGAGGTCAAAGATGACTTACTTCAATATGACCAGGTACGTGTACAATTTTTTCTAGAAACCAATGTAACTAAGCTTTCTTGTATTTGCTAATAAGTAGTTATGACAGCTTTTCTTGAAGGAATCGAAGCCCTACTCCCAGGATGATATCAACACCGCAAGGAATTCTTTGGCTAAACATCTAATACTCAATCGGTTAGCAACTCAAGGAAATCCAGATATTGCTAAAGTAACAAATTTATAAAAATAATGAAGCTTAGAACTATTGGAATAGATTCCTAATGTTTCCTACTCCTATCTATAGATTATTGCTTGGTTAGAGATATCTATAGATTTTTGTGAACATGCAAGACACTATCATGTATATATTTTTATTTTTTCTATGGTTTAAGCCTTTTTTTTGCGTTGGAGAAATGAAATAGAAATATGTACTGACCAAAAGAACATAACAAGTTTACAAATTTGGAAACTTTTCATTCCATTGCACATAGGCACGGTTACAATTCTTGAGTTTGGAAACATAACATACGAAACAAATTCCGAACTCGTAAATAATTCTTATTCATGCTAAATTGGACCTATCGTTTGACAGAATGGGAATGGAAGGTGGACACGAGCTCAGAAACAATGAAGGAAGTACTGAAGAGCTAATAGGATAGTTTCCGAGTTTGGAACTGCAAGATTTCTGGGGCCGAACACTGCAATTAGGGTCCAAGGGATGCTGGAACTTTCCGAGATCGGAAAATTTTAAAGGTGGTTATAGTGTCTTTTTAAAGGCGGTTTTTAACTACCTTTGTTGGAGGTTTTAAAGGCGATTTTTGTAACTGCTTTCTTTTGATAGACAATGGTAGACAAGGCCAGAGAAGGCACATTGAAAGCACCTTTAATAATCAAATATGACCGCCTTTAATCGCCCCCTTACACTAGTGAAAAATCACTAAGAAACACATAATACACCAACTAAGTCATCAATAAAACAGTGCAACGCCACAAAAACACTAAATAAATGCTTAAACGAAAAAAAAATCAGAAGAAGCCTTTCAAAACAGTCGTATCAACAGTCGGAGAACTAACAATAGCTTTATCTTCAATCTCTTCATCTTCACCCGACCTATTTTCCTTCAATGCCCTGGATTTTGTTATAATAACAACAAATTTGCAAAATAACAAAACAAAAGTCACAAACGCACAATAACCGACTAATATTCAAGATGCATGGCTGGAAGTACAGAGAAATTAGCCAGAAATTGAGTGATAACATAAAACCCCAAAAATCAACAATAAAATTGAATGAATGAAGATCCTAATACCTGGATGACACTAGATCATTAGATGCGATGCAATACAACCAACATATTCGCAACTAAATACCGATTTTAGACTTATTTGAAACAAAAAAATGGATTAGGTTTTGGGCAGTTTGAGAGAATTTGGAATGGAGAAGAAGACGAAAGCGAATGAAATAAAAATGAAAAGGAATCTAATTAATACCAAAAATATATATCTTATATACTATTGCATCTTAGTCCTTATAACTTGTGAAATTTCTTAAAGAACTCTGGTCTCACTATAAGTTTGGGTGAGACAGTCTCACACAAGTTTTTGTAGAAAATAAATGTAGTAAACTTAACATAAATCAACTACCTCAAAAAGGGCACGACTAGATGAACCATCATTGCCAGCCATGACTCCTTACACAACAAAAGAAATAAAATATTGGTAGTGATTGGAATTTTTTAAAATACGAGGAGTCATTGAGATTTGCAAAGAAACTGAGACCATGCGACCTCGATCGTGGTTCGCAACTTCTATTGGTTATACCGACGGTGATCGAAGTTGCGACTATATCATTATAAATATAATTATGATCATCACATGCGTACAACATTGTCCTGCAGTCGTATGTATGTCTACACCACAACCGACAACTGACTGACGTTGTATTCAAAATAAAATCCTAAACCACTATGAACTAACATTATTCGTTGGACCCTGACACTAACTTAAGCATCAGGGTCTTTACACCAGATCTAAACCAGAATATTCTTGCAGGACAAACAATCGAGCACTCAATGCCGACAAGGATCTCCGCTATCATTTAGGGAGTCTAAATTAACCACATCAAGAATGGACGAACATTTTTTTCCTTTTCTTTTTAAAGATAACATAAGCAATGAACGAACGTTTAAGATGATGGGAGTGTTCAAATATTTAATTTCCTAAAATTATTGCATCATTGTGAAAAGGAATCGTCACTTTTAATTGTTGTATTCGAATTTAGTTCATTGCATGCACGACTGTTTCTTGTTTGGGAGAGTACTAGTAATTTAAATGCATGGTTTGTTAAGTAAGCTCGATAAAGTGAAAGGTTCAAGCAAGTAGATATTTTCTATATTTCAAATGGAAAATATTTTTCCCAAAAAGGATCAATATAATTGGCAATAAATCAAACGAAAGATCCAGCATATACGCGTCCAAATTTCAAATAATAAGGCAGGGCAAATGTATCACCGACTTCCGATTTCATACTCCCGCCAAATCTCTTGCATCCGTTGCGTTTTAGGAAAATCCCAATACCATTCGGATTAGGAAAAAAATCGGAAACACTATTTTACTGGTATACGTAAGTTAGCGTACAAATCACTAGTTTCCTATTTCATAATCTTTTACCTTCGTTGCCTTTTATGAAATCCCAAAACTATGAATCAGGAATTAGCAAAAACTATATGTACCTAGATTGCGGAAGTAAACCTTAATTATTCAGCATTTGGTATCAATCTTTGTTGAAGCATGGAAAGTTGGGAAAAATTAGAGTTGTTGGGAGAAGGAGGGTACGGGGAGATTCAATTGGCTTCTCCCGTAGGTACGGTCTGTACGGATGTTAAATCGAGCAAGAGAGTAATGGCGGTAAAATCCGCTGATTTGGATGACTGCAAGGCCTATAATTCCTTGAAAGCAGAAGCGCAGTTCTTGTCTGAGTTGAACGGCGAGCCCAACGTTGTCGGATGTTTCGGAGACGACATGAGCATAGAGTACGGGGGAGTGAGTTACAATCTACTTCTGGAGTACGGCGACAGAGGAACTCTTTCAGACCTGATGGCCAAAACACCCCACATGTGTGAAGCTCGAGTTGGGAATTACGCCAAAATGCTGCTCACCGCCCTCTCCAGGATCCATTCTCACGGGATCGTTCATTGCGATCTCAAACCCCTCAACGTTCTCGTCTTCAGCTCCACCGGAACCTATCAAGTCAAAGTGTGCGATCTTGGGCTGTTGAGAAGGGTTTCGGAGGAGGAACAAGTTCGTGTTTTCCGTAAAAGCCAAAAAGGATACCAGTATCGTAACAGGGGAAAAACCCTTTATTCTTCGCCCGAATATGTGGCAAATGGCAAGCACGATATTTGAACTGATGTTTGGTCCCTGGGGATCATAGTGGCCGAGATGATGACGGGGATCCACAAATTTCATACATGTCCAAACTCCCTATATATACATAAATTAAATACTGAAACCCCACAAATATTCAATCTGAAACCCTATTTACTCCAACAAAGAGTACAAGCCAAACCTTCCAAAAAAACAACCGCTTCAATCTAAAACCCTCATACATCATCACAAACATTTGAAATTTATGGGGGAACACTCGGATTAGGTAAGTTTCATCAGCGAGCCCACCAAAGCATCCCAAAGGAGTTGGTTGCTCCTCTGGTGTTTGCATCTTCCCTTTCATCATAGGGTTTTTCACTCGGCGCAGCATGCGGGAGAAGAATCTAACAAACGAGGAGAGGCAACATCTAGCAGAATTCCTTTTAGAGAATCACAACAATGGGAAGATAAGGCACTCAAGGAGGCTCTAGGCAGCAGCTCTTTTCGATTGTTCAATCCTAATTGTCATAACAATATGGGATGTAGGAAGAGCCCAGCTCGGGTCGAAGCAGCCCCTCAACATGAGGCATAAGATGGATGGCTGAAATGCCTACAACAAGATCAATATTGATCTTGAGGCTTTAAAAGCCTTTCTTGCACATACGAGAAGAACCGTGAGGTGCACAACAAGTGGCTTACATATAGGGAAGAGTAGTGAGCAAAGGGCTGGAACATCGAAGATCAAAAGGAGCCACACAAACAGTATCAAACCAGCCTTGACAACTGAGAACAAAATAACCAGGTTAGTTTTCTGTCTAACTAAGTTGAATGCAGAATTGCAATTCAGAGAAATTGGCAACATAATCCACATAGATGAGAAGTGGTTTTTTCTAAGTAAACAAACTGTTCGGTATTTACTAGCACCCGATGAACCTGAACCATATAGAACATACAAGCAAAGATCCCATGTTCCAAAACTCATGTTTATATGTGCTGTTAGTGGACCCACATTTGGTGAGAGTTGGGAGGTTATATTTGATGGGAAGTTTGGGATTTTCCCATTCGTGCAAGAACATATTGCTATCAATAACAGTAAGAACAGGCCAGTAGGTACTGTGGAGTTAAATTATGTTCCATCAATCACTAGGGATGTTATAAGTAACAAAATTATACATGAAGTAATACCAGCAATCAAGGCAAAGTGGCTAAGGCACATGAGGAAAGGAAATTTACATACAGCATGATAATGCCACACCACATATATTAATCAATGATCCAGAGGGCTGTGGCCCAGTCCGATGGCTTTAACATTAATTTAGTTAGTCAGCCAGCTGATTCCCCTAACCTCAACATACTAGATTTAGGGTTTTTTTTAACTCTATACAGTCACTACAACAAGAACAGGTATCCATCAATATCGTGGAGGTTCTTGGAGCAGTGATCAATGCATATGAAAGGGAAGATGCTGCTACACTCAACAAAGTATTTGTGACTCATCAAGCAACAATGATAAAGATAATCAAAGCAAAGGGTGGTAACAACTACAAACTTCCGCACATGAATAAGGATAGAATGATCATAGAAGGACATTGCCAAAGATGGTGACATCAAATGAGGAAGATGTAAGGGCTAACATACAACATCTAATTGCACTTGGAGAAACTGAACAGATTCTCTCACTCATGCATGCCTTACGTGTTTGGGGTGGATGAACATGTATTATGTACATTTTGGTGGTTGGTGTATAGGCATATTTTGGAAGCCTTTGAACAATTCTCTTTTGGTGTGATCGAAATGTTCAAAACCAACCCTGTTAATTGTAATGTTATGTAAGAAAACTGTAGTTGTGTATGAAAACATTTGTCCTTCATAATCAATATGCCATAACATGAATTAAGTTTACGGGACAGGGATTGAGCAGGGAAGATGCAATATTCTATTATCAAAACATTTGTCTTTCATAATGAATTTTCCATAACAGGGACTGGGCAGGGAAGATGCAATAACAGGGACTGATTTTACGAAACAAATAGAATATCAAAAGTGTTCTCAGCACTCATGCAGGAGGATGACTAACAAACAGAGGCAACGGTCAAGCATAACCATGGAAGATGCACACAAGCATAATCAGTAAGCACGACTTAATCATTAATCAGCAAAGAGCATAACTCAACCAGCATAAACAATCAGAATGGCATAATCAGTAATCAGCAAAGAGCATTTCTCAACAAACATGGCATCCGATAGCTAAGCATAGTCAATAATTGGCACTAACAGGCCAGCTTTATATCAAGGGACAAGGGACAAGGGATAGTAGTGGGCTTATCTTTTTTGTTTAATTTTTTCTTCAGAACTTGAACCATTGCTCAACATGGGAAGATGCATTTTTTCAGAATTTTTTTCCGGGCATTTCAAGTGCGCTTCTAACAACTGAAAAGTGTACAGATCGCATTGTCAATCTATTTAACAGTTGGGGACACATCCGAAAAGTAAAAAAGAAACCATACGCAGGGATGGTATATCAAATAGGGATGAACAGAGGATGAACAATACACTTAAATTACTCAACTTTCGTTCTGACAGGGATGAACAGAGGGATGAACATGTTGACCTAGTTCCTCACTTGCATTTCTCTCCTTTGTCGCTTATGGACCACCCTCATCGGAGGAAATAACAAACGAAGCATCTCATTCGATCCTTCAGATGTCTCACGTGAATCAGCGCCGTTATCGGAAAGTCCTCCGACCATTGTTAACCCGCGTGAGAGAGATTTCGGGCGAGAAGGAGCGGTGGAAGAAGAATTCGTAGAGACAACTGCAACACTGGAGGTTTTCACCTCATAAGCTATTGTGCCTCCACTAAAAATTGGCTCATTGAGTACATTTAATGGTGACGGAAGGCCGGATGGAGCTTCCCCGGCACCTAGGTTGGCCAGATCTGTACCGTCCTGGTGGCATTAGGTCACCGGCACCGAAGGTTCCACCGCGATGACGTCAGCCCTACAAGCGGAGGTGGCATCATCCGCCTCCGTCTCAAGGACAAATTCCAAGGGGCTATATGTATTAGAACATAGCACTTTGAACATTGAGGGAGGGATTCATCGGAAGAGGAAGGCGGAGATTCCATCAAACGAATTTTTTCTAGGGAAGATGCAAGAAGAGGTGACGGGGATGAGGTGAGAATGGGGAGGATAGAGGACGTGAGCGGCGGAGAAAAGACACTCTGATCAGATGTAGGGTTTGAGAGGAGAGAAGACAAAGAATTTGAGAGAGAAGATTCGAGATAGAGATGAGGATTCGAGAATTTGAGATGAGGATGAGTATGAATAGAGCGTTCAAGATAATAAATGATGGTTCACGTGATTTTCTACTGTTCAATGAATCTTTGATTGGCTTAAGAAGACGGTGGAGTAAATGAGAAAAGTGGTTAGGAGAGTGAAAGGTTGGAAGATTTTGAATTTAGATTTTAAAGTGTGGAGGAATACTTAATCAATTCGTTAATTGTAAGGTGTGGAATTAAAGTGTTGTAATTGTAATGTATGTAAATTGCTGATTTCATTAAGGGAAAACGGGTAAATTTGGGTATAAAATTTTGCCAAATGAGGAAAGTTTTCAAAGTGTGCAAATTTGACTGGTACAACCCAAAAAAGAATATGGGCAGATATGTCTGAGAGGCTGAGACAGAGGGAGTAAAATGATTTTAATCCAAATGAGCTTTTTGGGTCGGGTCTGATTGCCAACGCACTCCATATCCATATCCATATACTGAGGTGGCACATTACACGTGGGTCCCGTGAAAGACCTCCAACTCTGCCCATGTTTCTTCCCCAACCTACTTGTTTACTTGTATGATCCATGGGATATCATCTACAATCATAACTCATCATAACTCATCATAACTCATTATAACTCCCACTTTTAATTTTTAAATAATATAATCACTCTCTCTCTCCTCAACTACACTCCCCAAAACTTCATCTCCAATTTAACTCCACTATCACAACTCAACTTGATAACACCCGTGCGATGCACAAATTTGTAAACAGATTTTAACATATGACATAATTTATAATTTAAATAAGTAGTGAAATGTTATCATATGTATGTAGAATTACACATACTGTAGAATTTTTAATATAAATATATATATTAATATTATAATGCACTGAATGATAGTAAATCGACCCGATGTTTTTTTACATGTACCATTTTTACGCCGGTGTCGATGGACGGATTTATGAACTAAAATAATTAATGATATAATTTCAATAATTAATAAGATTTTGGTACATTTAAATGAGAATGGTACACTATGTAATATTTAGAAAAATATATATATTTATTATTAGAGTGAGTCTCCTAATAGGCGGCATGTTCATATTTGAGTTCAATTTACTTATTGTTATCTTACACATTGCATTTGTTAAATTACATTCAATACACATTTTTATTTGTTTTAAATTATAAAATACAATATTTAAATTTTGTTAAAAAGTACAACATTTAAGGTAAAAAATACAATAGATTGTCAATAATTTTTTAGGCTATCTTTCTTGAGACTTTCGCTTATTATTATAATATATTTATTTGATTATAAAATCAAGTCAATGTTTCTTGATAGTTAAACATTATTTTATTATATTTCAACAAAAATAATATGTATATATATTTATACAAAAAACATATTAAATGTTTTGTTAAAAAAATTTATGATATAAAAATATGAACATAAAATATTAAATACATGTTGATAATTATTCAATAAATAATAAATTAAAATATTAAAGTTTGAATATTTTGAAAGTAAATAGCAAAATTAATGTAGTTAAAAATTTGGGATAATAAGATAACATATAATAATATATATAATATAGAAAATATTAAATCTGATGGTGGAAGTTACACTGTTATTTCTTCTTTACCAGAAGGGAATAGCAGGGGTTTTTGTCCCTCGCCGTTCATGAGAATTTCATGGAGATTTCAAATTTTTAAGTGCAAGCCATTATTTGTGTTTTTCTGAAGAAACTTGTCAAATGAATCACCTCTCTTGGGGGGCAGTTGTATGGCATCAGACGGGCTATCTTTCCTTTGCTGGATTCTGATGGTTCTACCAAGATCCGGTGAAAGCTTCGACATCATTGTATCAAGCAGTTGCAGTTTCTCCACATCGGATTGCAATCGCTTGATACAATGACATCAAAGCTGTGTGAGATGTCTGTTGTCTCCAGATGATTCCAATGGAGCACAAATGATATCGAAATGTGGTAGAAATGGAATCAAAATTTCGAAATGTGCTTACAGAAAAGGGGGAACATGTATTTCCAAATATCTCTATGTTCGTTTTTAATTGTGAGTGGTTTAGTGTTTTTTATGCTAGGCTAGCAACATGAATACTCACCTCGCATTTATTGAGATATGGTAGTCCTGGCTTGCCAAAGCTTATTCCCTGGCTATACTTGGTTATAGTGTTGTTCTTGTCATTTGATTGAAGAAACATCGTTGAGATGCAATATAAGCTAATTTCTCAGACCCAACATTTATAGTGTATTTAAAAAGGTCTGGATAACTAAATCTTTTCCAGGGCTTCTTTTGCCCTTCATATTGAAATGATGAAGAAATAGTTTTCTCTATAGAAGCTTTGCAGTGTAGGTACATCTCTCACCTGTGTTATGCCATGTCTGTTGTGTACCCCTATTGTAAAGGGACCCTATATTGGATATGGAATTTCTATGAGGCTTCATTGTTTGTGTGTGCTTGCTTGCCTGTTGTTTCAAAAACATTGTTTTGCTAACTTTGTTTCTCTCCTCTCATTTGCCATATTCTATACGTCCAAGAACAGTTGTCTGTATCCACCTTTAATGGTTAGTAACTTTTGTAATTTGCTGCTACGTTGTTCCTAGAGTAGTAATAAATCAATATTCAAATGACAGATTCTCATTACCATTTAGTCTTTAGAAATACTCTTAGAGTCATAGTACTTGGCCATCTTTTCATAGTCA
>JAULKM010146522.1:0-17677 GCA_032355605.1 Rubia tinctorum | reverse complement strand
ACTATATGAGATAGTTAGAAATCGTTAAATATTGAATACAATAAAATTTGATTATTTTTATAATATTTCATTCAATTATTTAAAAAGTATTTATTTATATGTTGAGATTCATTTTAAAAGGCTATCATAATTATATGTATTTCATTGCAATGAATAAAAGTAAATATAAAATGAGTTTATTAGTCTCACTAATTATAAAATAAAATCAAATGACGCATTTTCGTAATGCGTCTTCTACCTTTTCCATTTTTAAAAAATCATATACAAACAATCGGAATACTAAAAATTAAAAAAAAATCTGAGGACGCATTTTCGTAATGCGTTCTCTATTTTTTTTATTTCTAAAAAAATTCAAATACAAATTCGGAATAATAAAAATATAAAAAGAAACCCGAGGACACATTTTCATAATGCGTCCTCCCCTTTGTTTCCACTCTACCACCCTATTGGGCATTCAAAATTGATGGAAACACCTCCAAGCACTCCTTCTCCGAAGCGGTGGTCCTCAATGTGATCTACTCGGTTGCGATCGGCGGGCTGAGCACCCTCGCCGGCAATGGAGTGAACCTGATACTGGTCGGAATGTGGAAGGTCTACTTCCCAGAGGCAGATCCCTTCAACTTCAGCACTTGGTTCTGCTTCGGATTCCGGTTCGCTTGCTTCATATTAATGAAATTGAGAGGATGCCGTTCAACCTTCTGAAGCTAAAACTTTTGGGCCCCTAGCGAATCTTTGGCCTTTCACATCCGCTGTGCGCCTAGCACAGTCCGCCAAGTAGCGAAGGCCGGGAACCTCGCAAGAGGTAAGGTTGGAGATGATTACAGCAGTCTCCGACCCAGACCCGATTCTAAAATAATTTAGTTAGATCCACGCCCACCCATAAAGCCTAAAATTTTTAGGCCTATACCCAAATTCGATGAGTCTAAACGAGTCTTGAGTTCAAAACGGGTCTTAAAATTCTATTTTTTCTTCACTAAATAAAATATATAGTATTATCTTAAATATAAATAATTTAAATTCAATATGCATCTGGATTAATCTTTCAATGAAAAATATACATTACACGTTATTTGTTGAATTAAAAATAAAAATATAGAGAATATGTAAGTAATTTAGAAAATAGGGTAAAATAATATATATATATATATATATATATATTTTTAGAATTATATGGGTTTACGGAACGGGTTTGGGTTGGGTCTGTATTTTAATATTTTAGACCTGGACTCGGATCCGTATTTTATAATCTAGACCCATACCTGGACCCAAACCCGATGGGTCTGAATTTTTTGGACTCATACCCGACCCAATAGGTCTAAACTCTGTGGGTCTGGATCGGGTTCTAAACATATGATCATCCCTATTGTAGACTCTTTGTTCTAAGTAAATTGTTCGCAGAGTGAAAACATTGCCGAAATAGGAAGCAACATTGATGAACTTTCAATCCTTCACACTTTGGAAACATAGGTCCGAATCCAGAAGTATATATCAAAGGATGTGATTTGCTAAGCTTTCGATGTCCGAAGCCACCGCTGTGGGTAAAAATTAATGTTCCATGGCACTCGAAAGCGCCTTCGAAAACCCGGTTTCATGGCGGTGGATACACCACTGTCCAACACTTGGTTGATTGCATGGTGGTGCCAGGAACATTGGAAAAAAATTGTTGCACATTCCCTGGTTTCACCGTCATAAACAACCTTTCCCTGCACTAGTGACATTAATTGACCAACATCCTAAAAAACAACTTCCACCACATTTAACACAAAATAGTACCCTACGAGAATATAAATAATGTAAATTACCTTCAATTAACGTCTATGAACCATCTACAACAAGACCCAAAAACTTTGGCGCCTTTCCCATTTACGAGGAGCCCTTCTAAATCCAATCGGTAAAAAATATACCAACCATTTCTGACACCGGACGTATATTCGTAAAAAAAGTATATAAAATTTGGACTACAACTTTCGAGTCCCGAAGTTAAATCCCTGTATATTCCATCATCACTTCTGCAATCGAATTTACAAATGGAAAATAACCTACACATTATGGACATTACTTACGATATCAGAACCGATGCAATCTCTTTTGGAATAGGCAGACAACCCTAATATGATATCGGAACAACAACAACTTAATAATAGTTTTCAAAGCCAGCCGTTGTACAAAACAAACAACAGTTAAAATATAATTTCAGTTGTAAGTTTTGGCAATGGTTGACCAAAGAACATCGCAGATCATGATATGAGAGCCTTAGATCAAAATAGTAACAAGCTGAATAATGGTTTTGACTTGGAGTACTATAAGACGACGGTGTCGAGCACAAAATTGAAAACCGTCGTGCATCGAAGCCATCAATGACCATTCCTGCTCTGGTGTGGGCAGTGAATCATCTTTTAATTACTTAATAATTATCACCATTTTCATTTATTAGAGATATTGTACCCATTGTATTCCCACAGTATCATATAAGAATAATAATTCCCATCCGTTATTCCATTACACGATTGCATTTTAGGGGCTGTTTGGTTTGGGAAATCAGAATGTGGAATAAGAATAAAGCGTAATAAACTCTTAGTTAATGTTTGATTGATATTTTTAATTATTCCCTTTCCCTTTTTCATGAGATTCTCTCAATTTGGTGAAGGGCGATTCTCTACCCTCACCTTGAGATTCAGATTCCCCATGTTTCGCTTCCAAGAATAAAAAACTATTTTACACACGTCTTCTTCTACTCGTAAACTTTCCAACTTTTTAAACTCTGAAGATTCGTTGGAAAAATATATAACATGTTTATTGTTATTCAAGGTTTTAATCTAGTACAAAAATGAATTGGACAGAACATTAATCATATATATGTATTGCTATATTTTAAGATAACAAACTAATTAAATAGTATTGCTATATTTTAACTTAAATTTATTATAGACAAAGAAAATTAATAACACTAATGAAAAATAATATTCTAATTTTTTCAAGTTGTACATAGGTTGAATATTAATTAAACTATAGTTTTCTTATAAACTATAATTAAATATTATTATTTCATAATTTATACTATAAATAATAGTTATATTATTTTAATATAAATATATATTATTTTCTTATATCAATCATTAATTTATTATTTATACTAGAAATAAAAATTATATTATATTATATAAAATTACTATTTTATATTTATTTTTAAAATAAAAATTACAATATTCTGATTATTATTTCAATAAAAATATTATGATTTTTTTGAGTTGCATATGAGGCGAATTTAAATAAAATTATAATTTTCGTATGAACCGATTGTTTATAAAAAAAATTATATTATTTTTAACTTTATATGTTGAAGAATAGTTATATTATCTTAAAATAAATATATTATTTTATATAAATACTTTTATTTTATTATTATATAATATAAATAGTAATCAATTAAGTAGTAGATATATATACTTTAACTTAAATAAATTTAAGATAAAAAATTAAGAGTCCATCTCTTGAAAGACGGTCTTTACATAAGTTATGGAAAGACCATGGTTTAAAGTACAAATTAGAAGAAATGAAGAAAACATTTTGGGTTGCATGAATCGGGTTATAAACTTTATAACTACTACAATTGCATAATAAATTTTTAATATTTCATATAATACCTTTTACCTTTTATTATTCTAATTAAGCTCCGTCTTTCCATAAACCTATGGAAAGACGGTATTTCCCAAAACTTTGTCAAACATTAATATCATACGTAAAAACAATATAATAAATTTACTTTTTGAGTTATATATGGGTCTAATATTAATAGTACTATTATTTTCATTAAAAATAATAATATTTCATAATTTATACAATAAATAATAATTATAATATTTTAATATAAATATATTATTTTATTATATTATATAAATAATTTAATTTATTATTTTGGTTGATTAATTTAGTTCCCTGTTTTAAGGTAGTTTACTTGATTAAATTATATGTGACCATGAATTTTTAAACTGGAGTGTATTAGAAATTAAAGTTTGTTTCCCCTTCTTAACCCAAACAGGTACAAAGAGAATGAAAGAGAACTTGATTCGTTTTTTATTACTGAACCAAACAGTTTGAGAAATCCAGTATCATTCATTTCCTTTCGTTTCCTTTCCCTTTCCCTTTTCCGATTCCATTCCCTTTCACCTTGCTTGAACCAAATGGTCCCTTAAATATTTTCAAAACTACAAATACTTGGGGGAGACAGTCTCACTCAATTTTATGGAGAGACAGATGGTCTGAGTACAAATTTTTAAAGATGAAAAATGATATGGGTTACATTTTATAATTTTTAAAACTTTATTTAGATTCTTGTCTCACAATGTGTTAGAATAAGTCAAGTATCTGATTAGATTAGATTTGTTATGGAGTCATACTAGTACTAGTCTTCCTTTTGTACTCTATTTATTTTGAGCATTAATACATGATTCACTACGGGAAACCATTCTTTTATGGTATCGGAGCAAGTTCTAATCCTAAATCCTAAATCCTAAACCCTAATTTTTATTTTTGCTTGATCGCCTCCCCCCCCTCTTTTTTTTCCGACCAAACCACCACAGGTTTCCAGCTAGATTCCAGTGACCTTCAGCGTCCTTTCCTTCCACTTTTCAGCGGAATTACCATCTTTGGCACGTTGGTTTCACGATCGTGATGCCTCTTCAGTGCGTCGTCTTCACGCGCCTATCGAACATCCATACTCTTTCAGCGCGTGTGTTTCACGCACGGTGACTATTTCGAGCATAGGCTCACGTGTGGCCCAGCTTTCCAGAATTCTTTTTGCAACTCCCAATCTTGTCACTTTGCACTATGGCCCATTTAGCAGTAACACGTGTTATAGGAACCATGGTTTCAAGTGGATTGTGGATTCTAGCGCCACAAAATAAATGGCATCGTCCCCCAATGTTGTTGATCATGCGACACCATATGATGGTTCACACAGCGTCTATGTTGGTAATGGTCTCAACTCCCTATTACTCATGTTGATGATTCTCGGATCTCTAAATCCTTGTCTCTTTATGATGTGCTTATTGTGTCTGATATCACTAAAAAATTTCTTTCGATTAGCAAGTTAACTTGTGATTTATATGTTGTTGTCTGCTTTAATGATCACTCATTTATAATTCAACATAAAATCACTAGAGAAACATTGGGTCACAATCATAGTAAAAATTGGCTATATGTTTTAGACTATAGTGCATCTGCTTTACTGTCTACTGTGGAATCAAATAAGTCACATGCATCTCTTGAAATCTGTCATGCTAGACTTGGTTATGTTCCGCATTCCGTTATTTATGGTTTGTGTTATTTATGATCTTTATCCGTATCATCGGTTTTGTCTAAACCAACCCTTTGTGAAGTGTGTGAAAAAGCTAAAGGGAAACATTTATCTTTTCATACGAATGATAATCGTGTTGCTAGGGTACTTGATCTAGTTCATTGTGATTTATGAGGGTCCTCTCCTATTTTATCTACTGATGGTTTCTTCCTATTTTATCTACTGATGGTTTCTCCTAATATGTTATTTTCCTTGATGGTCATTATCGGCTCTCGTGGTTTTACCCACTGCGCCACAAATATGATTTTTGGGATATCTATCACCAGTTTGAAGCCTTTGTGGAGAACCAGTTCTCTTCCACCATTAAGGTGTTTCAGAGTGATGGGGGGACCGAGTTCGTAAATGGTCGCTTACGCTCTCATTTTCAGACAAAGGGTATTCATCATCATATTTCTTTCCCATATACTCCCAAGCAGAACGGTTAGGCTGAGCACAAGCTCCGCCACTCTCATGTCCCTCTCTCCCAATGGCTTGACGCCTTTGTTGTAGCCATTTATGCCATAAATCGGTTTCCCAATCCCGTTCTTGGTCGACGATCTCCATATGAAGTTATTAATGTCTAAATTCCCATATACACCAATTTTAATGCTTTTGGTTGTTGGTTCTTCCCCTTCTTTCGCCCCTTTGCCGACCACAAGCTATCTCCCCGCAGTATTCCGTGTGTTTTTATTGGCTAGAGTTCGTAGTATAAAGGTTTTCAGTGTCTCGATCACACTACCGTAAGAATCTATGTCACTTAACATTCCCATTTTGACGAAACGTGCTTTCTATTTGCCCCATCCATTTCTTCAGCGATCGATTCTCCACCTTCAGGGTTAGATGTTTATGCCTTTCTTAATCTTGATTCTGATTCGGCACCTCCTTTACCTACAGTTCCTCCAGTGGCGACTACATATCCTTCGGCCCCTTTCTCTATTTATGCCACAAATCCAACTTAAGTTCATCATCCAGCGCCGCCAACATCTCCACCGGCAAATACGGCCACCCAGTCTTCACCCAGTTCGGCCACCCCATCCCCAATTGCCTCAGCTGAATCCACTCCTCCAGCTTCTCCTCTTTAGACTCACACTCATCGGATGGTCACTTGATCGTCTGCTGGGGATAATCAGTGCAGAGACTACTCGAACATTGTCGCTCATGGTCTTGTCGCTGCTTTACTTGCTCAGTCAGAACCTACAAATTATCGTTCAACTCCTCAGGATCCTTCTTGGGTTTCTGCTGTGGATGAGGAGATAACAGCTCTTCATAGACAGCGTACTTGGTATATGGTTCCTCGCTCATCGGACGTCAACATTTTTAGCGCAAAATGGGTCTATCGGCTGACGTATCATCCTGATGACACTGTTGATCATCATAAGGCTTGACATGTAGCGCAGGGTTTTTCTTTGATTCTGGTGTTTGCCTTTGTTCACACTTTCAATCCTGTGGCAAAGCCTCTACTGTTCAGACAGTTCTCGCCATTGCCATAATACGTCCATGGCCGCTTCATCAGTTGGATGTCAAGACGCATTCTTCAATGGCACTCTCAATGTTCGAGTGTATATTATGCAACTTGTTGGCTACAAGGATCCGCTTCATCCGGATTATGTTTTTCGCTTGCAGAAGGCCATTTATGGTCTTAAGAAAGCACCTAGCGCATGGTTTCAGCGATTCAGCACTTATTTGACTCAGCTTAATTTCCATTGCAGCTCCGCCGACACTTCTGTGTTTGTTCTTTCTCAGGGATCATCATTACTGTATCTTCTGGTTTATGTCAATGACATAATTCTTACAGGTAACGATTTGACTCTTTTTCGGAAATTTATTGATCAGACACATTGGGAGTTTGCCATCAAGGACTTAGGCGCCCTTCATTACTTTCATGGCTTAGAAGTATCACCCACTTCATCGGTTTATTTCTTAGTAAAGCTAAGTATACCCGTGACATTCTTAATCGTGTCGGGATGTCTGATGTTGCTCCAATCTCTACCCTCTTTGTGTCGGCCTAGCAGTTGCATAGCTCCGCCAGTCATTCATTTTGAAATACGATGTTATATCGTTATCTAGTTGGGGACCTCCAGTATCTGACTATTACCCATCTTGACTTGGCCTTTTTCGGTCAACACTGTCAGTCAATATCTTTAGGATTCTCGTGATGATCATTTTGCTGCGGTTACTCGGATTCTCCCATATGTTCGAGGAACATTGTATTTTGGTCATACCTTTTGATTTGTCAGTGCTCCCAATATGTTGGGTTATTCTTATGCCGATTGGGTTCGCTGCCTGGAGGCTCATGGATCCACTTATGGATATACTATTTTTCTTGGTGGAAACCTTGTTTCCTGGAGTGCCAAGAAACAACCCACTGTTTCTTATTCCAGCACGGAGTCTGAGTATCGGGCTCTAGCCAATACAACTTCCGAGAGTGTTTAGCTGACTCACCTGCTTCGAGGTTTTGAGTTCTGCTTTTTGGTTCCCCACTACTGTTATGTGACAACAGTAGCTCCATCTTCTTGGCTCACAATCCAGTTGCTCACAAGCTGGCGAAGCACATCGACTATCTTTGTTTGAGAGTTGGTTGCTTTTGGCAAGCTGCATGTTGTTCATGTTACTACTGATCTTCAGATCATGGACATCTTCACCAAAGGGCTTTCTCGTCCGTTGTTCAAGTTTTTCGATTTAAGTTTTACTTCGCTGAGCATCCGACGCTTCGCTTGAGAGGATGGGGTATTAGAATAAATCAAGTATCTGATTAGATTAGATTTTTTATGGATAGAGTCGTACTAGTACCAGTTTTTCTTTTGTACTCTATTTATTTTAAGTAGTGATACATGATTCGTTGTGGGAAATCATTCTTTCATGATGGACTGACATGAGTCCTTCTCATTCAAAACTTAAATTTTCAAATGAATTCCAATATTGAGTAATATTCCATTTCCCCCAAACATCCAAGCTTCTAAATCTCTAATTTTTCATTGTAGGATAAATAAAATAAAGGGACAAAATGTAAGTGAATATTTGAGCGAAGTGCATGTCTAACCCTACATAATTCACGAAAGTGCACATATAACCCTCTGATAATTGAAAGTGCAAATATAATCCTACATAGTTAGTTTATGTGCAAATATAACCTTTTTTCGACAGTTTGAGGCCCAATTATGATGAAAAGACCAATTTAACTATGGTGGCTTTTGTTGATTTTTTTTGTTGAAAAAACTCCCAATTGGGTAATAACCATATTGCTCCCATGCTCCATTTCACACCTCATGTTCCACACTAATGGAGGACCTGATCTATCAACTTCTCCATATCTTTCCCAAGAAAACTCAACACCAACTGCATCCAACCTTAGGACCTAGGGCTTTTCTAAGATTGGCCTTTTTCTCGTCAATGGCTTCTAATATGGAGGAAATTGATGCCATCATTTTCGTCACCATTTTTTATGCTCCCAGGTGAAAGTTGAGTTCTCTGTAAAGACAAATTGCGCCTTTTGAAGATGGTGGCTATTCGGGGCGGTGCAGGTTGTGATTGGGACCCGAATTCGTATGAGCCGGACTGTTCTCTGGCCAAGACCTTCTGCGTCGCCGACGGCTCCGTTCCCGACAAGGCCTTTAGCACCAAATCGCGTTCTACAACTGCGACAAAGCTCGAGATGCTCGGATCCACGGGATTCAAATGCTAGTGTGCATCCTCACCGGCGGCGGCGTACTGGAGTGTTTGGATTTTTACTGTGTGGTGGTGGAGGGCGGTGCCACCGATGCATAGAAAGTGAGAGAGGGCAGGGAAGCGAGAGACAGCGTACCAGAGCTTTCAGATCCTGCTATGTTGTGGTGAAGGGCGGCACCGCCGTTGCAAGGAAAGCAAGAGAGAGGAGGGAAACGAGAGATAGGGTAATATTAAGCGTTTTGTGGGACCCACCGTGCCAAATTGTCTATAAGATTTTAGGCTTTAAGTAAAAGGACATTTTGGTCTTTGCAAGTCAGTCAACGACTGGAATTACTTAGTCAACGTCATAGGGTTATATTTGCACTTTCATTTAGCAGTTAGAGTAATTTTTGCACTAAAAATTATTTCAGAGCTATATCTGCACTTTCTCCAATATATAAGGTTATATTTGTATATTTTCCGGAATGTTTTAAAATAAAGAATAAGAGAACAATCTAAGATAATCGAAGAGTCCTTATTCGCTAATAATCATTAAAACACTTGGGCCCCAACTAAATCCAACCTTATTTAGAAATTATCTTTAGGTTATATTTGGTATATAACTGATGACCTTTTATTCCGATTTAGTTTGGAAATTAGGTGACAGAATCCCCGTAGGTTTCGGTAATTCTGATCCTCTATATATTGAACACGGGAGGCATGTTAATCATCATTAGATCCATAAAAACAATTCCCGTAATTCATTGTTTTTGCTGTGAAGATGAAGGTTGTCGCCGCTTTTCTGTTGGCCGTCATGGGTGGTAACAAATCTCCTTCCGCCGAGGATATCAAGAAAATTCTTGGTTCCGTCGGCGCTGAGGCCGATGACGATAAAATAGAGCTTCTGCTGTCTAAAGTTGCCGGCAAAGATGTCGCGGAACTGATCGCGGCTGGCATGGAGAAATTGGCTTCGGTTTCTGCTTCCGTTGCTGTTGCTCCATCTGGTGGCGCTGGTGGTGCCGCCGCCGCCGCTGCTCCAGCTCCCGAGGCTAAGAAGGAGGAGAAAGAAGTTGTAGAGGAGTCTGACGATGATATGTGCATCAGCCTCTTCGACTAATTAGGGATCTTTCATGATAAATTAGATGTTCTTGTTTCTTAAGGTTCACATATAATGTCATTATTTTTGGAGTTATTTTGGCTTATAAGATGTAGTGATTTGATTTATTTTTTTCAGCAGAAGTTAATGCTAAGGAGTTGAAATTCAAATATGTTTGTTCAACATAACTAGGTCGATTGCAAGATGTCTGTGTTTTGAATTCGAAATATGCATGTGTGTCAATGCTTGTTCGTACTCTTGATTCAAATTTGTTTGTTTGTTCCGATTATTTAAGATAATCGTAATATGAAAAGGCATTTTAGAACCGCTTTCTTTGGCTCCTACTGGTTCAAAAACTACCTTTATTTGGAGTCCAAAATAGGTTCCGAACTCGAAACTTAATTATGAGATTCTAAAAAGGAGCGGTAGAGCAAATAAATACAACGACGAAGAAGATCAACAAATGGTTGCGACTATACCGAAGCATCAATGGAGCGGGAGAGTTTCGACGCAAGGTGCATGAACGCGACAGCAGAGGTGAAAATGGTGAAGATGTCGACGCTGGAGGGAGAAAGGAAGGAGAAAGCGGCGGCTCTACAAAAAATTAAGTAAAAATAAAAAAAATGAAAGGTGAAGATGGTGACGACGCCGCTGGAGAGAGAAAGGAAGGAGAAAACGGTGGCTCTACAAAAAAATAATTAAAAATAAAGAATGAAAATCCCAGTCTTTGGGTTTATATATTGGGCAAAAAAGACAGCACGTTAAAGGCGATTCTCCTAACACCTCCTACTATCTCATAAGATCTTGTACCATCTCCTGTCATTTCATACAATTTCCAACCATCCCAATTGATCTCCAATCATCTCATATAATCTCCAAACTACTTTCAACTCTTTTTAATTTTTTCAATTCTAATTGTTAAGAAATTTATTTAAATATTAATATTTTAGTAAATATTTACTTTAAATACTAATATTTTAATAATATTTAATTTAGATAATAATATTTTATTATTAATTTAATATTTTAGTAAATGTTTATTTTAAATATTAATATTTTAAATGTTTTTAAATATTAATATTTTAAATATTAATATTTAATATTAAAATTTAATATTAGTATTTAAAATATTTTTTAAATATTAATGTTTGAAATATTTTTAGATATTAATATATTATATATATTTTCAAATATTAAATTTTAGTAGATGTTTAATTTAAATATTTATATTAAATATTTATATTAAATACTAATATTTTAGAAAATGTTAATATTTAAATATAAGTATTTAAAATATTTATTTTTATATTTTAATAAATGTATATTTTAAATATTTTTAAAAAATATTTTTAAATATAAAATAAATATATTTTAGTAAAAAATAAATATTTTTTAAAATATTAATTTATTAATGATAAATGTTAATATTTATTTTAAATATATCTTATAAGACAAAATCTTGGAAAAATCATCTTTTCATAGGCATATGGAAAGACGTGGTTAAATTAGAATTATAGAGAGGTAAAAAAATTTAGTTGCAATATAAAAAAATTATTATGCAACGTGTAGTTATAATTTTATGACCTAGTGCAACCCAAAATTTTTATCTTGATTCATCCTAATTTGCAATTTGAATCTTGGTCTTTCCATAACTTTTTATATGTTATGGAAATACAGTCTTTCAAGAGATTGACTCTTCTTATAAATATTAATATTTAAAAATTGGGAAAAGTGCAAAAATGACCCTACAAGACTGAGAAAGTCTAGGAATGACCTTGTAAAATCTCAAAATGCAAAACTAACCCTAAATGTTTGTAAAATAGTGCAATTATACCCAAATTGCACTATTTTGGCATTGACAAAACAAATTCAGGCATTGACCATTAATGAAAAGATAAAAATACCCCTACTCTTAAAATTAAAAAATATTCAATGACAAAAATATCCCCAATTTCTCCTTCTTCTTCATCACCAGCCCCTTCTTCTTCATCACTAGCTCCACCTTCGCGCCACCACCTTCACCGCCGCAGATCGGCTGTCGTGCCACCACTTAACCCTGACTCGTCACCAATCTTCTCCACCCAAACCCGCTATGTCACCGCTGCAACCTCCAGACCCGCCGCTTCTGCCGCTGCCTCCTCCACTCCTCTGTTGTCGCCTCCACCCCTAGCCACAAACCCTAAGTCTCCGTCGCTACCTCCACCCCAGATGCCTCCACCATAATTCTCCAGCTCCACCTCCACTCCAGATACCTCCACCACTCTGCCGCCACCTCCTCCACTCCGCCGTTGTCACCTTCACCCTTGACCCCAAACCCTCCATCGCTACATCCACCTCAGACGCCTCCACCACTCTGTCGTCTCCACACCTTGCCACCGACCACAACCAAAGAGCTTCATCTCTTACATATCTCGCTCCTCCACCGCCATCGAGCACCACAACGCCACTGCTAGAGCCTCTTTCCCCGCACATCTCTAGCATCACATCCCCAATCTCCACCACCACCTCCCCATCACCACCGATCACTCGTAACCTACACTCGCAACCTACACTCGCCATTGAATTCTACAACAAGAAAATAAACCCAAATTGAAATAGGAAAAAACATAGAAGGTAGCAGCATCAGAATTCAATGGCAGCGGTGGAGGTATGCTCTTTTTTCCCCCAACTAGTTATACTTGAATGAGCAATTTGGGTGGAGTTATAACTCAGCCCTTGAAACCCCAGTTGCATAATTCAATGGCAACGGTTGTAAAAGACTGGAGAGGAGAAGAGGGTATTGTGGTAATGTTTTATTTTGATTTTTTAAACTCAAGGGTGTGATGGTCATTTCATCAATTTCCGGCCAATTTTAGGTTGTCGTGGTTAAATTGGCACTTTCGTCCAAAATTAGGGTTAGATTAACACTTTCAAATTTTACAAGGTTATATTAGCCCTTTCAACCAAAACTTAGGATTAAAAAGCATTTTTTCTTTAAAATTTTAATAAATCACTTGAGTTTAGTTCACATGAAATTTCTTATTAATGAACCATTTTTTTTTGTTATGATTTTCATAGCTTATTTAATTCATTTTTATTTTATTGAATTGAATTTGGTTAATTTAAATTGCGTTAAATTCAGTCCAATCCAACTCAGTTCAGTTTTTTTAAGACCTGTTATTCCAATTTTGTAACTATCCTTGATTTTTGAAAAAAACAATTCATTATATTTAAATCTATTTGAATTTAGTATTTTAAAATATTTAAATAATGTTCAGTTCAATTAAATTAAATTAAATTAAATTAAATTTCAAATAAGTTTTGTTCAAGACCTATTATTACTAATTGAATTGCATGTAAATTTCTAAATGTGATCTTAAATGTAAAATTCTAAAAATGACGGAATCTTGATTTATTAATCAATATACAGTTTTGTTAAGTTAAATACGTATAAATAACATGAAATATATAACTCAAATATTAAAATTCAATTCAGTATTTTATATTAATTTAAATTCAGTTCAGTTCAATATATTATATTTATTAATATTCGACTAAATTCAATTATTTATATTTATTTGAATTTAGTTAAATTCACTTAATTTTTTATATTTATTTAAATTCAATTCAATTCACTATATTATATTTCTTTACGTTCAGTTCATTTAAGTTTATTATATTCATTTAAATTTAGAATATTACATTTATTTAATTACAGTTCAGTTTAGTTAGTTATATTTATTTAAATCCAATTCATTTCAGCTCTGTTTTTTTATATTTATGCAAATTCAAGTCAGTTCACTACATTATATTATGTTTATTTTATTTAGTTCAATTTTTATATTTATTTAAATTCATTTCATTTCATTTCAATTCAATTAAGTATATTATATATATAATTCAATTCAATTCAGTTAGCTATATTTATTTAAATCCAATTCATTAGTTCAATTTTTCATATTTATTCAAATTCAGTTTAGTATATTATACTTATTTATATTCAATTCAATTCAGTTTATTGTATTTATTTAAATTCAGTCCAGTCCAGTTATTCATAATTATATTAATTTAGTTTAGTTTAATTTAATTTAATTTAACTTTTATATTTATTTAAATTCAGTTTAGTATGTAAATTATGTTTAGTTTCATTTTAATATTTATTTGAACTTAATTATGTTTATTTAAATTATTTTTAGTTCAGTTTATCATATATATATATATATTTAAATTCATATCAGTTCAGTTTTTATATTATTTAAATTCAGTTCAGTCCAAATTATTATATTTAGTTAAATTTAGTTTAGTTAAGTTTAGTTTGTTATATTTATTCAATTTCTGTTAAGTTAAGTTTATTATATTTATTTAACTTCAGTTCAGTTTATTATATTTATTTTAAATTCAGTTCTGTTTGTTATATTTATTTAAATCCAATTCAGTTCACTTTATTATATTTATTTAACTTCGGTTTAGTTCAGTTTTTTATATGGCAAAGTCTTGGAAAATACGGTTTTTCCATAGGCTTATGGAAAGACGGGGTTTAATTATAATAATAAAAGGTAAAAGGTCTCTGTTGCAATATTAAAGTTTTATTATACAACGTGTAGTAGTTATAAATTTTATAACCCGGTTCGTACAACCCGAAAATTTTATCTTAATTTATTCTAATTTACACTTTAAACTTTGGTCTCCATGACTTATGAAAAGACCGTCTTTCAATGACTTATGGAAAGACCGTATTTCAAGAGACGGACTCTTAAATTTAACTACCATTTACTTATAGTTAATAAATTAAGCATTAAATTTGTTAAAGAGTTTTTTTTGAAAATATATAAATCTAAAATTTAGTAAAATACTTGGGATTTTTCAATGCAACATCATTGACTAGGATCTAAAAATAAAATTTTAGTTTACAAGAATTTTTAATATTTACTCTCACACTATCTACTATTCCCTCCATCTAAGTCAAAGTTTTTGAGACGACTGAGGATAAACTTTTAGGAAATACTAACGTGGTGCTATGTGCAGCTGGAGAAAGATGAATTTGAAGGGAGAAAATAATCAAACATAAAAGCAATCTCAATCTAAATTCTAAACTGACGCATCTCTCACTCTGCTGTCACCTTCCCCACTTGGTGGCACCGATACTTTTTTCCCTTCCCCTTCCTTAACGTGCCACCTTTTGGCCTAATCTGCCACCTCTTTCGCCTCTTGTATAAGAGAGGTAAGTATGTAGAAAAGACAAGGAAGTAAAGCACTATGAACAACAAACCAAGAGGACCACATCGAGAAAACTAGTATAACGACCACGAAGTGATAATTCCGTGTAATAAAGAGCGAAGAGTATAAGCTCGTAAAGAGATAACCTCATGTAACGCAGCGCATCAGCCACGAGTTAGAGATCGTGGTCCATGATAGCAGGTAAGTCAGCATACCGATAATGTAGGGGAGATAATCCTATAAATGGAAGCCTGAGGTATGAACCCGGGTAAGTTACAACAATAGCTTTCTAGTATTCAACAGTAGACACTGACCTTATCATAGGAGAACTTCCACAGGAGACAATCCAGGATATTCTTGCAGGAACTTTTCTTTCGACCCAAGGTCATTATTTCTTAGGGGATCCAAACCACTTTAGCCTCAATAACACCACCACCACTACCACCATCAACAACCCCTCTATACCTCCACCTCAATAACAACACCTCCCAACCATTACCACCTCCACCATCACCACTTTAAAGACAACAAAAACATCACCAGCATTCGACAACAACATCAACAACAAAAATACCACCATCACTCAACATCAATAAAAACACAAATAATAAACCATCATTGCAAATACATCAACATCAACATCACCACGGTGGAGGGTTGCAGCGGTTGTGGTTGAGTTTGGATCGATTGAGTCAGAAGTCTTAAACCGATCTCCACTAATCAATCATTCGTAGTCAAACATTGTCACCGCCACTCGGCCAATTTGTTTAGATCCCTCGCAACCAATCTTGAGATTCACAATGATTCCTACATTTAAGGATATGATGGATATTATGGGTGTGGTTGGGGTTTAAGATTGATGCATTTTGGGGACTAATGCAAGGTGGACACCGATTTGAATGTTGATCCTTGTTCGATGATTGATGACCTACAAGACAAAACCCCAGGTGTGCCGAGGGGAATACTCATGGATGCTAAAATCAGCACAATGGTGTTTAAGTATTCGTAATGAGAATAGAATGAATATGTTAAGAATGTACAGTGGCATATATAGAAGTTTATCCCTACAAAATCTCCAAATAATACTAGGTAAATATCTTATTCATTATTGTAATATACACCTTACCAGAATAAAATTGGTCTCTTATCATACATCCTTAAATATTCTTTAATCATGAGCATGTTTGATCGTAGTGGGTTTTAACCTAGTGATGACGTTAATACCTAATCACTAGGCTTTTGCCCAATCATTATCACTAATCCTCGAGAAAGTCAAAGGTTAGGTCATGTCAATGACCTTTGGTTTCTCAACAACTAATACTGACAGGCATTTGAGACGTTCACACACTTTGCATTCATCAAAACTCCACGAGTCATCATCTCACGTGCAACATCAAGGAGAGAGAAAATATTCTCGCAGGTGGCTCACATTTTTACTAATTTTTTAGGCAATCATCATTACATATTGATTTAGGGTGAACACTGACTTGATAGGTGATGGGGAATAAGTCAAAGCCCACAATCCAGACTGAATACCATCCTAATGTATTTTACTAATACCATTGGCCAGAAGCCCAGTGCAAAGGGAAGATCTCCAACTCAAAATCTATCTACGAAAATATAATCCTTCTCTAAATATATATATATATATGTGCGTGTGTGTGTGTGTGTGTGTGTGGAATCTTAAATATATGACAAGTATATAATGGTAAAACACTTATTCCTGCATAGAACGTGCCTTTTTATCTCAACAAGATTGGGAGAATTCTTAGGGATCAACCCCTATAAATATCGAGATATTTGTCTATTCTATCCATTCATTATTGATCAAACATTATACTAGATCTAACTTGAGCATTAGAGCTTCTCTTCTTGGCCACCCCAAGGGCTTTGTTTTGACGGTTGTGATCATGTCAAGAAGAAGTCTGAAGTCCAATGTCGGTATCCATTCTATGACGCATCAATTGACATGATAAGACGCCAAAATGCATGTATTTTCCTAAGTCTTTAGCGTCTCTTTTGTTATCATTTTGTTGGAAGTTTGCTAGATTTAGGTAGATTTGGGGTTGGATGACCTATTTCATTTTTTCATATCTAAATCATTCTTTTCTTAACCTACTTTGAATCTAATGGAATTGTATCGTTATGAGTGATGTGCTTATATATTTTTAGCACATTTGAAACTCATATTTGTAATAGACTAAGATTTTGTGTAAGAATAATGGACACTTTGTTGGTAAGAAAGTTAGGATGATGATTTAGGAGTTATATCCTAAGTCTCTAGTTTACCGTGTTTAAGGAAGGTTTTTGATGATCATGTTCATGATGAAAGATTCAAGAATGAATATTCACAAGGAAATAAGGGTTTAGAAGTGAAGGCCAATACAATTTGGTAGAAGAAAAGT
>JAULKM010146512.1:0-17677 GCA_032355605.1 Rubia tinctorum | reverse complement strand
AACACTCCACTACCGCCGCCTCCACCCCTCCATCGCCTCACCCTCCCTCTGCTGCTCTAGCCCCTGCTTCACGCCATCGTCCACCTACCTTCAGCTTCCCTCAACCCTCATCTCCGCTCATGTCCACCCTCCGCCTAAGCTCCGCTGCTCGCCTCTACTAGGGTTTCTCGCTGTCGCCGCCGCTAGGGTTTCTCTCCGCCGCTGCCGCTAGGGTTTCTCTCATTCGCGGAGCCATGCATATCTGTCATCCACCGTCGTTGTGGGTCACCGTCACGGTGGGTTGTTATCGATGTAGGTCACCGTTGCGGTGGGTCGTGCCGCTGGTTGTTTTATCTCAGTTTTATCCGACGCCGTTGTTTCATCTCTGCTTTAGACCTGGCTTCGCTTTCGACTGCCAGAAACCTTTCCGCCAGCTTTTTTTTACAGGGGTAGAAATAGGTTTCAAATTTGGAACCTATTTCGGATCTTAAAAGAAGGCGGTTTTGGAACCGGTTTTGATCGAAATCGATCAAAGACGGTTTTAAAGTACCTTTTTTGGTACGATAGAATCACTTTAATCACCCATTTCTCCACTAATAACAATATATGTATTATTGATTTTTTTCCCTTGTTTTTTCCCTCTCTAAATTTAGATTTAAATTTGGACGGACCCTTTTCTAAGCATACCAGATCATGCCTTCCTTTTACTCTTTTGATTGCCCTTTATTTTGAAGAGTATCTCTCTTTTGATGACTTTTATTCTCTCTAACCCAACTTCACAACATTATGTTGTCTTTATTTGATTGCATTTTTATTTTTTCATTACCTTTATTTTGTTTGCATTTTCTTTATCCTAGGATACCTATTTAAACTTCCAACTTTATATTTTTCAAATTAAAAAACATATAAGTTTTAATCGTTAGTATTTTTAAATCTATAAAAATAAAAGTTATACTCCCACTATCTCATTTCAAACTGCACACTTTGATTTTCAGCGGATGACTCATCATATGTTTGAGTTTAATATCTTTTATTAAGGTTAATTAAAACTTGTGATATTTTGAAAATATATGTTATAACGAATCTAACAAGGTATCAATCAGTAGTATTTATACTTATTTACTAATTAAATTTTATACTTATTTACTATTTTGACTAAATGAATAGTTAAATTTCACTTGGAATGGGACAGAAGGAGTAATATTTAATGTTTAGAATATATTCGTAACTATAACAAGATACATTAGTATTAAATATAATTATATGGTCAAAGACACACATTTTGATTTAAAATAGTCATGGGAAGTTTAAAAGGGATGGAAAGAGTACCTTTATATGATTTTTTTTTTTAACAATCACGCTTTTTCATTCAAAATTTTAAATCAACAATCACTTTTTTGTGTGTGTAGAAAATGAGCAAAATAGATTAAAATTGGTGCTCAGTCTTATTAGATTAGAGGATGATTTAAACTATGTAATGCATTTAGGGTATTAGGTTATATTCCTTTATCTTTTATTATGTTTATCGTGTTAAAAAAAGTTAAACGTGCACAGGTGAGCTTTCAGGCATTGCCATTTAGCATGTTCCAAAACTCAATAAATATAATAGTATTTCATTTTTCTCCATACACAAAGACTTATTTTTTATCGATTACCCGTTATACTGGGTTATTTTATAATTTATATAATTAATGGGGTGATTTGATTTTTTAAATTTATTGCAACGAGTTTCCTATAATTTTAATTTAAAAAATATATATATCGCAATGTATAAATATTTATAATTTTACCCTAAAAGTTATTGAAACAATATTTTTCATAATTGGTTTAACCGTTAGTTGGTCTAACAAACTGGAGAATTTCCATTCTTTATATAATTTTCTTCAATAAAATAGAATTTATATATAAGGGACCTTAATAAAAATTTCATTGGGGCCTTGAAATGCATTGGACCTACCCTAATTATAAGTTGAATGGTATGTTCAAGTTGGATCTCATCTAATAATTACCCATGACTATTTGTCTCTAGCAAAAACACTTGATGAACTATGGAGTGAGGTGGGGTTAAATGGCTGATACTATTGGAAGAATTCCGTTTTGGATAACAGGTATGGTAGCTGGTATCACTACTGCAGTCACCCCATATGGCACCGGTATTTCGGGCCCCCATACTACCGGTGCCTAAGTATGGGGGTGTTGAAACGTAGTTACAAAGGCACCGGTATCCAAAACCGGTGTTGACCCTTGTCAATCAGCACCGATTATTAATATTGATGCCAAGAATACTGTAATAGTGATTATCCCACATCACCTGCATCGGTAGAATGCAATAGCTGCTTATAGATTAATTCCAGCACCGATTCCATCTTACTGGTGCTGGTTGTAAATTGATGTCCACTGCCAATATATATGAGCACCGGTTCCAATTTAGAAATGGTGCTAGGGATTAGAAGGATATTAATCTTCCAGCACCGTCATGGAAAGTATTGTTGGTGCTTGTTCACAGTAGGTTGTTAATTTTTCAGCACCGATATATAATATGGAAAACTGGTTCCGCTTTTGTTTTAAATTTGCAATGCCCTATTTTAATTTTTTTCCTGGCCCATCCAGATTGAAATCCGGAGAAATATCACAAAAGAAACTCATAACAGCGAACAAGATAGAATCTACAAACAAGATTAATCCATTTTCTAAAAAAATAAGAAAGGAGTAATGAATAAAATAAACACTAAATATATCTAAAAAATATAATCCATCCAAAAGCAAATTATAGGGAAAACTGTAAATTCTAATGAAATCAATTTTCTAGACTTCAAGAAACTACTCGAGGTCCATAGAAATCTTGCAATATTTGAAATATGCGTCCACCCAAGTCTAACAGCATCTTTCGATTACAGCTTCTATCTCCTTGGCATCGTATTCTATTTATTTTGAGGGAAATATCCATTGCGTTTAAAACAAGTATATGATTAACTACTCGAAAGTATTTATTAAATAAAAAGAACAAATGATTAATTTGTAATTTGTTGGCCAACCTCTAGAATATCTGTAGAGGTAGAGTTGAGCACAAAATCTTCCATGAAGAGGAGGACGTAGTATCCGCATTCTCAACCACTCAACTGACTCCAGTACTGCAAATGAAAAAAATCAAGTTAAACGTAATTATATTAAATAATGGTGGAAGTGAAAGGGACTCTTGGATTGAATGACTTACATCGATGTTTGTGATTTTCCGTATGTAATCCGGAGGCGGTTCCATCTTCATCTTCTCCCTTTGATATTCGCATGCAATCCTGGTAATGTTGAACTTTTAAATGTTAGTTAACTCACACTTGTAGATGTTAAAATTAGTACAATGAAAGGAATGAAAGTACCTGGATATGATTTTGTTTTCATTAATGTTTTTTGGTTTGATTCCTCTAGTCATCAATTCAAGGGTAAAAATTTCCTCCGTATTAGGACGGATGAGTACTAAGTACCAATGATCGTTGTATTGAAAAGAATGTAGCATATAAATGAAATATTCAGCGATGTATAATTTTATGTAAGTGAGAAATATTATAAAGTACCACTTACATAAACCTCAGCATCAGTAGCAAGCATGGTTTTGAGAATAGCTTAGCCCGACCTTCGACTTCTACGTCCTTGATTTCCACGACATAGCCTCCCGTACAGCACGAAACAAACTGAATGCGGCCATTGTTGGGTTCAAAAACTTGTTCTCAGGGGTGCCTTGAAAAATAACATTAGTTAATATTTGAAACATATTAGGGTATAAATAAATACAATTAATGTGAAAAAGTAAACCTCACCTCATCCAAAAATCTATTATTGAGTTCGATAGACAAGCCATAGCTCTAGCATTGCCAAGCTTGTTCTTGAACTCCACCAAGGTTTTGATAAACAATGCACTATGATGTTTTTTGCCGAAAGTTGACGGTCGAAACTCCGGAAACAAAGCCACGTTCCCGACTCTTGCATGCTCTTCACAAGGTTGTTGCAATATTCGATGTACTTCCCCATGTTGGGATATGTCTTGAATGGGTGCTTGTTGACAATCTAAAATTA
Organism: Rubia tinctorum; assembly: GCA_032355605.1. Taxonomy (NCBI): domain Eukaryota; kingdom Viridiplantae; phylum Streptophyta; class Magnoliopsida; order Gentianales; family Rubiaceae; genus Rubia; species Rubia tinctorum. Next base: position 13,630 of record JAULKM010146512.1, on the reverse strand, counting down.
TGTAATGGCAACAAAATTAGGTAAATTGAAAAATAGTGAAATAAAGTACAAGTGACGGATGTTAGTGAGAAGTACCAGTTTCAGAGGTCTTTCATGTATAAATTGTTGGTTTGAGGGATGGAAGGAGCTGGTTGATCAGACTGTTTGGGTGTTGATAGTTTCACAGAAAATTTAATCAATTTCAACAATTCGTAATAAAAAATTAGTTAATGTAACAGATGTAGCAATTAGTTGATATAAGTACCTTATTGTCGCTGATATTGACGCAATAAAATTCATCGTCTGTGGCTTGCCGCCTTCAATGTCTCCAGTCTGGGTGTCATCTCCAAATGCGACCAAAGTCATCGACCAGTCTACCACATTCCCCAAATCATTTCCCACATCATTGAATTGGTGGTTGGTAGACGACGACCCAACTCTTGGATGGTAGACTGGCTCACACACGCCGACGAAAATATTGGTTTGTGCACTTTTAAAAAATTGAGCGTTATATGTGCACTAAACAAAGAATTTGGGGGCATTAATGCACTTTACTCTTTTATATAATTAAAGATATTAATGCTTGTGTATTTTTTTCAAAAATCTTGCAATACACAAGTGTAGAATGTTATCACAGAAGGTAAATTATATGATATCCCTCTAATACTATGAGCATCGAATCCCCAAGAATATTTGTGCATTTTAAATTATAAGGACATGCGTTCTCTTAATTGAGATTATGAATTATTGCATTTACTATGTAATTATTATGTAAATATTGTATGAATAAGTATTAGCATTGAAATACATTCTACACATATGCTATACACCTTTCGGGATACATTATAAGAAATTGAACACAAAATTTGTCATGATTGTGTAAGAGGACCCTCAAAGGGCAAACAAAATTATATAGCAATAAGCTAATTTAACGAGACAAAATCGTTAAACTTCAGTCTTGTTTTGGGCGCCTCTATAAACTCTACGTTCTCCGCTATCTCCATTATCGCCGCACCCCCTTGTTTTACTATTCAACAAACGTGAGATTTGTTTTGACAAATTAGTTTTATTCTTCGATTTGATCATTATCCTCATAATGATAACTCGATTTAATTGTTCAAGTTGATGTATTTGTTCTCGATCTACTTGTTCAAATCGTAAGTTCGTAATTTTGTTTGTAACTTTATTTTAGGTTATCCATTAATTTGGATTCGTCAGATCTGTGTGTTCTCAAGGTGTTTATAGTTTGAACAACATCGATCGTGTTGGATCAAGTGGCGTTACAGTTCTGGAAAATCCATGTTTGGCACAGTGATATTGATGTGTGATACGCTCCTCTCTGCCAAGTGGTCATGATTTTGCGGGAAGCAAGTTAATATCTCTGAGGGCTATCATACAGTTTTTTATTGGATCTCTGATCTGTAATAGTACAGACGATCAGTCTGGTTGACATGTAATTTAGATATCCTTGCAATATATCAGTTATTGCTAGATGCTAGTTAGGTTGGATGTCAATTTCACTCATTGTAATCGCCGCTGGACATTTTTTTAACATATTGAAATGATTGATTTTTTTTATAAAAAAAGGTTAAACTTGCAAACGAAGTGATTCCCTCTTAAGCCAATCAAAACAATACTTGCAAAACTACCCGTCGAGTTTTATATAAACCTTACAAATATTTATGAACGGTGGGTGTTAGATTAATAATATGTCATGAAAGTGTACGAGAATAGAATTGGGACAAATGGGCAAAGAGATTTACATGCCACGTTGTAATGACTTGCTAGTCTAACGTGGCAATTCTTTTGAGTATAAAAAACCAGAAAAGATGGCAAATCGGATGGAACCACAATAAAGAACCCGAGGAGTCGGGAATTAAAGAGCCAGATTTCCAAAGGCCGTTTTTCTAATGGTGCTACTCATTTGACCCTTTTGCCCCTGAAGGACAACTGGGCTCATGCCTATCCATTTCACCGTCAACAGTTAGAGAGGTTACATCCGTCCCATTAATAAACCAAAAAGTGCGGCAGATGCGAAAATTCCAAAAAGTCCGGGAGTAAACGAAGAAAGTAATTCAAATCTATCAGAGGAAAATCGGGGAACCCGATGACCCACGCGCCATGGAAGCTTTAGGATATGGTGATTTTTTTTTTTGCTTTTTTTAAATACAAATTACGAGTTTTCTCTTGTGGGTAAAGTTTTGAGAAAAATTGGGGCTGAAATTATAGGAAGGTGAAAGATTTTAGAAATTTTAATATGCATCATATAGTAGTTATAAGTTTGTGTCTCGATTAATGCAATCTGAAAATTTATCTTGATTTTTTCTAATTTGCAGTTTAAACTTCGGTCTTTCTATGAAACCGTCGTACTGTCTTTTCATAAATTAAAACTATGTTTTAAAATAATATTAAAAAATAACACTCTTTATAAATTTATTTTTTATTCAGACAAACAAACCACTCGTCCCTTAAGTTATTTATTTTAAATATATTTCTATTTCTATTTTTATTTATTTTATGTTTTTATTTATAATTTTTTCATGTTGTTCACAGTACAATATTATATTAGAGTCTTAGTATTTTCTGTAATATTACTTACATATTTAATTTAGATTTAAATAAAAGTGTCAATAGTTGAAGGGTCTTATATGGTTTGAGATAAGTAAAGGCCTAAAGCCCACTTAACCAAGACTAACCTATGTAAATGTTCTCTATTTGCCGAACTTCTCAATTGGACCGATGTTTACCATAACTTTTTTTTGAGGTTTATGTTTATAGTAACTTTTTATACTTGGTGATGTGGACTAATCAAACTTTTTTTGTTTTTATTGGTACCATTGAAATCATTCAGTTTTGGTGACTGGAGTGATTGATTATTTTGATTGTTTGGTCTTCTAGTTTAATACGTCTGGCCGTGATTTTTTTTCTACAAGTAAAAAAAATGTCTTCATTTAATATGAAGATTGACAAGTTTATTGGAAGGAATAAATTCAGTTTAGGACAAATAAAAATGTGTGCTTTACTGAAGTAGTAAGGTTCGTGGGCGTCATTGGATATGACGGAATCCAAGAAAGGAAGAGTGAGACATCCAAGAAACTAATTGAGCATGCTGACATGGAGGCTCTGGAAGAGAAGGTTCATTCGACGATTCCATTGTGTCTGGCGAACAATGTTATCGTCGAGGTTGCAAGTGAAACAACTGCTGCTGGTATATCTTAAGAATTCTTTGACCAACAAGTAGCTTTTGAAGCAACGTCTGTTCAGTCTGCATATGCAAAAAGGTACGGCTCTCAAGGATCATCTGGATCTGTTGAACTCAAATTTATTGAAATTGCGTAATCTTGAGATTAAAATTGATAACGATGATGTTGCTTTAATTATGTTATTTTCTTTACCATTGTCATATGAGAATTTTGGTAACTCAATTGTAGTTGGTAAAGAGACTCTGACTCTGGAAGAGATAATGTTCTCTCTTCATACTAGTGAGTTGCGCCATAAGGCTGATGGTACCGATGCAAATAATAAGACTTCGAAATTTGTCATTAAAGGGAGTAAGGGACGCAAAAATTCTTGTAGCGGGAGATAGAATTTGAGGGACCCTAAACTTGATGATATCTACAATTACTGCAAAAAGAGGGGGCATTGGAAAGATCAATGTCCAAAGAATATGCAATCTGGAAAACCGGGTTCTCCTGCTATACTAGAAACTAGTACAAATTCTGAAGAGGATGATGTAGTAGAGGTTCTATAGCTGTTGCATCTGCTAGGGTTTGCAAGTCTATTCTGCTAATGAATCCTTGTTCTATTTAATAAATCATTTCCTGGTTGGATTTATTGTGGTTGGTGGTATTGTGTACGTAGGTACATCTATCAGGAATTTTTCGTGTGCATCTGTAGTCGCTTGGTACATCACCGTGCATTTGGTACATCTGACACAATTGTTGTGCATTTTTCATATTTGCCTGTCTGTATCCGCCTCTAATTCGGTTTTGGATTTTAAATCGAAAGGGGAATTTTTGGGTATCTCTTCAAACGCAAAAAATGTTAATTAAGAAGAGTTGAAGAATTTTTATTCATGAAAGGGTAGCTCAAGGGATGTTCCATTAATTGAGAATCCAAAGAGCTAAATACATGAATTAGAAGATTCTAAAGTTACACTTGAACTCTTATAAATAGAGGGAGAGTTAGGGTGGGAGTTTTGTTGACATATGTTCTGGTCTTATAATCACTTCTCCGAGTCTGCATTCTGTTTAACCCATCATGGTAATAATATATGAGTTTGTTCGTGGAGGTAGCCAACACGGTTGGTGAACCACGTCAAATCAGTGTTTTTCTTTTTTCTTTTTATTATCTTGATTCTAAGCAAGGGGGTTATTTTCCCAACAACTGTTGCCAACTCTAACTCAATGGAAGAGAGATCAAATCATCCTCTCAGATGTACCACATTTCGACCCCTACCGACAACAATCCAAAATGGGTGTCTTTCATGGACCTGACCATAAAGCACCCATCTATTTCTACGTCAACCTAAAAAACACAAGCTATAACTGCACCTCCATACTACCCATGAAATTCTACTCAACAACAATAAAACTAGAAAGAATCGATCTTCCAGCCTAATATGCCCAGATTTGAGATACCACTAGCTTACACGACTTCTCTTCCTCAAGACCACAGACATGTCTCTCTATACAGACATATTCCTCAACAGTTTCCTTATTATGAGCAACTTCTCTAGTATTACCCAGTTCCCATGGTTCTAAAGGTGATGGTGTCATTAAATCAACTAAATTTGTATGAGTGTGCATTCCCCATATTAACACAACATCCTTTTAAATTGGGAGCAAACATAAATCCCACGTCATTCAGCAGCTACTATTCCGTCAGCAATCTACCTTGCAGAACCCACATCTAAAGCAACTCATGGGTCACCATCTACTACATGCTCTGAAGACACCCCTATGGTTGTCGACTCAGTTCTTAATTAAGACATGGAATGCATCATGGGATTCAATGACAACACTCCCTGCTCACCTTTCGTTCGAGGTATTCAAATGTGGGTGCCCAAACTTCTGGGTACCCGCATGTGCGGGTAGTTGGAAATGCAGCCCATGACCCGAACAGAAACAATTGGGTACTTAGGGTATGGGTACTCGAATTGTTCGGGTTGGGTAGTAGGATACATGGTGATAATTATTTGTAGAATAAATATCACGAGAATTTGACCAACCGTCTACACATGCGACCACCACCAACGTATATCCCCAAGCGCAGCTTCTAGAGGGTGAATCTGAGACCGCGAAAGCGACCAAACCAAAACCAGTACCTCCCTGAACCGTGTTCCCTTCCTTATTGGTCAAAAACCATGTGGTCCTTGGCACGAGCAACAACATCAACACACAAAGGAGTTGGTAAAGTAGTAATTAAATAAGAGAGAAAATCTTTATAATCAACACCAAGAACAGTAAAAAAAAACCCCATAAAAATCCTATCATTATTCATAGCAAGAGATCTCTATAACAGAAAAATGTTCAAAAATTCCATAAAATATTTGTGCTAAACATGTCTTGCTTGAAAATGATAGCTAGATATGATCTATAATATCCGTATCCAACAATTTAGAGGTCATGTGCTAAATATAAAAATCAAGTCCTACAAAAATTATAAATTACAATCATCAAATAAAATATTCTTACAAGCATATTATAAATTTTCTAGTTAAGATATATTAATTAGAGGAAATTAATAACTTTCTTTGGTACTATCTAAAAAATAAAGTAAAATAATTGAAGAAATAAATTAATTTATTAAAAGAAGGAAATGAAATCAACATGAAATAAGGAAAAATGAAGAGATGTGTGAAGAATAGAAGACATGGAAGAAAAGTTGCATTTCACATTTATTTTATTTTTCTATTAATTAATAGTATAATTTATAAATTATATTATTAAGAGTATCTCTAGTACATCATTTGTAATGGTAAATTTCTATTACCATGTACGACTTATTGACTCCCAATTCAAAATTTAATCTCCAATCCAATGGTTAAAGATGAGGGCCAATAAAGGGAAAAATTGGAAATTAATTTGGTGGGTCACAATCGGAGAATTCAGTGGATTTAAAATTAAAAAATAAACTAGGTCTAACTAAAGAAAAAAAAGTAAAAAATTATAGAAAAATGGTAGGCAACTTCCCTACCTTGCACAACAGTGGATCCGCCTCTGAATTAATATGATGTGGCTAAAAAAATTAGCAACTCCATCAAAGTGAGCTTTGTTTCTCAAGATGCATGATAGTCATGGGCACCATGATTCACTCTATGTATGTATTATTGTGTCATGCGGAATGCAATGCCTTGCAAACTCCCACAAGCCAAGCTTCCATGTTCGAAAAAAACAAAAGGTTATGTGTCTGGAAAAAAATCCAAATTAATTGTTTGAACATTTTTTTTATAAATATTCTATTAACCTCTTCCAATATTTTATTCTGAATGGAAGATAGAGAAAAAGATTAGAAATAGATACAAGTTGTTAATTTTTTTTAGTTTTGCTCCGTAAAAGCGGGAACAACCCTCTTCTCCCAGGTCTAATCTTGGATTTTTCCCTCTCTAACGACACCGTTAAGGTGGAGCCACCACAAGACCCTAAACCTCTCTCATATGTTCAAGCTATTGACCAAGAATTACACAAATCAATCCACCCCCTGTATCTAACCTTCAACTCCCTTCAATTCAAAGTCGCGTATGGACCATTTGGTGACTCGAGTTTCAAACTCACAGGTAATGAATGTGACTTCTTGGAGGCACCATTGAGGTAGACTCTAGTAGGTAAGTTTTCTCGTAGTCGGCCCCAAATGGATAAACTGAGGAATATTGTCAAACTGCTGGCTTCAAAGGTCAAACGGAGATCCATCTTTTGGACAATCTCCAAGTTTTAATCAATTTTCTCGACCCCTTATGACTATTATAGATTTTGGTTACATAAAGTATGGAACTTTGGCTCTTACTCAATTCGTATGAAAAAATGGATGCCAAACTTTAACCCTAATGGTGATTCCCCATATGGCCCCTGTTTGGATTGCTATGTGTTGTTTACCTCAATAGTTTTTCAATTATTGGTCTCTTGTGTTCATAGGTCATTTGATAGGCACCCAAGTTAGGGTTGATAAGGCCACTGTAGGAAGAACTAGACCTTATGTAGCGAAAGTTTGTGTAGAAATCGATGTTACTAAAAACCCTACTGGAAAGAATCTGGTTAAGCTTTACAGATGTAGGGTTTTGGATATACATTAAATATGAGGGCGTGCTAGATTACTGTTAAAAATTCTTGAAACTTGGCCACAAGGTAACATCTTGCAGGTTTGAATGAAGATCAACACCTTTCATTGCCTAGAGACCAGAAGTCCCTTCAATGCAAAACACAAGTAAAAGGGTCCCCAAAATAATGAACAATGCAGAGATATTGGTAAGGGGGATAAACCCTCATCATCGGGCTCAACACACAAAGAAAAAATGTATGTTCATGTGCTAAGAAAAAAATCTAACAAGTCTATGCAGGTTCTCCAAAAAGAAACATCACTCAATAAGTAAGGAAAACAAAAATCAATAAGGGAACCATTCACAAAGATAAGGAGGATCAAGGACAACAACAAGCAATTGAACTGGATTCAAGTACACAAGGACAAATTCTTGCTCAGGGATCACATGTTACTCTAAAACCTTCAACTACAATTTTGAATGACATGATAAATGCTAACCAAAATGCAGGGTTGGAAACAAGTTCTCAAGGCAAGATCCATTCTTAGGGACCTCAATTTTAGCCTGTACACCTTGATGCTCTTACTGCTCAAAATACTAGTAATAATCAAAATGGGATAGCTAAACACATTGTTATACCATATGATCAGAATACTTTGACATTAAATTAACCTCGGGGAATAAATCAAATTGAAATCCCTAATACCTCAAACTTAATTACTGACACTTGTACTGATCAGACCCGGGCTGTAATGCCAATGACTCAATCTGCTAAGTCTATGACTCAATCTATTTTTGAATCCTCAAATGTACTTAATAAAAGTAAATTAGGGTGTGACATGCATGTAGGAGTAAACCCCATGCCTCTAGAGGCTGGTGTATATAATCAACCCCCATCTGAAACCAATTGGGTAACAAATATTGAACTAAAGGACCATAAGCACAATAATCTAGAAGGTTTCATTGAGATACATGTTGGAACCTCTCTTCTCCTAACCTCTGAGAAGAAAAATGATAAAATTCTAGAGTGACTTAGTAATTAACAACTTGAAGAGATAACTAATAACCTAGAAACAACCGTAGAAGTTACTCATTTAAGATACAATGGCCAAATTAACTGTATCCCAGAATAAGTTTGATGCTCTTTTAAAACACAACACTGAAGACACCACTGAAGGTTGTTCTACAGGAAAATATAATAAAAACGACTACACTTCAACCAATGAAACGGTCATAACGCGTTCATCATTGAATCAAAGCAAAACTAACTAATGTAAGATTTTAAAAATATGTGTATGGAAGAGGAGTTGGAAATAACCCAACTAAAATCATATTAAAAGACATGAAAAAGGCATAAGATTGTTGTTCTAGCTATTATTGACCCAATACCACAATCTGAGAGTATTAAAGTCATTGCTTTCAAACTAGGATAAATAAAATACCATAGTGATCCTGAGTGCAATATATGGTTGTTCTGGGATGACACTCTTTCAACAGACATTCTCTCAACTAAAGAACAACTAATCCTAACCAAGATTAAGCACCATAGCCTCAACCAAGAATGTTCAGTTGACTTAATCTATGCTAAACATAGCATTAAACAGAAGAAAAAACTATGGAAATAAATTATAAAACTTAAAAAAAACAACCACTATGTCTGATAGGGGGTTTCAATGTAATTGAAAAAACTGAAGAATATTTAGGACAATATTAGCCTAACCCTAAAAGCATTAAAAAATTCTTAAATTCCTAAGAGAAGCCAGCATGTGCACTATCCCACTAGTGGAAATCCTCTATTAAAAGTAGTTATTCAAGTGTCTTCTCTGGCACTGCCTTTAATCAAAATCGGTTAAAGGTTTTTCAAAAACCGCTTTTAATCAAAATCCGAAATAGGTTATGGATTACGAACCTATTTTTGATGTAGTCTTGAAGCAAATAATAGAAACAGTAAAGCAACAACATCTAGAGGGTATTATTATTATTCACGGAGAAAATTAAAAAGAATTCAAGCAAATAATAGAAACACCCTAGCAAAGAAACCCTGACGGAAGTAGGAGAAACAAGTTGCAGCGGAGGATAATGATAGCGGTGGAGGCAGAAAACTTGATCTGGAGGGTTCTATAGTGTTGACCGGAGGAGGAGGAGGAGGAGGTGGAGGGAGAGCATCGCTCCAGTAGAGGAGGAAGATATCGGCGACGACGGAGCATCAACGTTGCGGTGGAGCCTTGGGCCCTTTATAGCAACATCGATGCACCGACAAAGGCGTGAGTTTTCTCAATTAATGCAGAGGGCTTTGTTATTCATCGGTGGAGGCGGTGGTCCTTCTCCAACGGCGCAAAGGTGGGTGAAGGCTGATGGTGGAGGGTGGGTGAGGGCTGCTGGTAAAGAGTGGGTGAGGGCTACCAAAGGCTGAGGGTGGCGGTTTGGTGGAGACGGGACAAAACAAGGGAGGGATGTATGAGAAACGAAGGGAATGGATGCATGAGTGTGCAAAAAAACTAAGGGAAAAAACCATACAGACTTGATTTTAGTTTATATAGTGGGTCAAAAGGCCTACCAAAAGAAGCTCATTCAAGACGGTTCTACGGTGAAACCGTCTTTAAGTGATTTTATTAAAGGAAAAACAATCTTTAATCAATTTAAAACCACCTTTAAAATAAAAGTCGTGACTTGGGAGAGAGTTACAAATTCGAAACCTAATTCGGGTCCAATCACCCATTTTCCACTATTGTCCCAATTTGTGGTACTACTTTTACCTGGATTGGGATGAGCCTAAATGGAGGGTCTGAAAAGGATTGGACAGTGGAATTTCTAATACGCAATAGTGCCATGTCTTTCCCAACTCTAATATTTAACACTGTCAAGGGAGAAATCAGATCATACTCCCTTGATACTTCATATATCACACCAAACAGTTCAAGCAGGGCCTAAAATCTTCAAGTTTCAAAATTGCTGGGCTAATCACCTAACTTATAGAAAAATGATCTAAGATGCTTGGAATATCCAATCAAATCTATCTGGAATGTCAAATCTACTCTAAAACTCTGGAACATCAAAACATTTGGAAACATATTTGACAAAGTAACCAGTGCTAAAGAGACACTATTAAAACTAAGAGAGATCTTCAAGATACAGAAGATCAAACAACACTAAATCCTTACAATCTGGCAAAGACCGCTTGCACACAGGCTATCTTAAACCAAGAAACTTACTAGAAACAAAAATAAAGGATCAAATGCTTAAATGAAATGGATACCAACTTCAAGTTTAATCATCAAACTGTAAAAACTAAGCATAAAAGTCAGAAAATATCCCTAATAAAAAATGATGTGGGAAACTTGATACACACCCAGGAAGATATTGGCATAGAATCTATTAACTTCTTCTCTAATCTACTAACAGTTGAAAACCAACTCAAAAGGGATAAATACAGTAGTGCTACTGGAAAATATCCTCAAACTAATTAATTTTCATCAAAGAGAACTATTAATCGAAACAGTAACAATGGAAGAGCTTTCCAGAATCATAAAATCAATGGATGGGTCCTATGTCCCCGAGCCAGATGGATTCTCGAGCTTCTTTTATAGAGACTATTGGGATATCATAAAAAAATGACCTCCTGGTGGTAGTATTGACTTCCTGAATCAGTCCACGGTTCCTAAATCCACAACTTCAACATTGATAGTTTTAATTCCTAAGAAAGAAGTCTTCTCCTCATTCAAAGATTATAGACCAATTATTTTATGTAACTTTGTCAACAAAATCTTCACAAAACTAATTGAAGAAAGGCTAAAACCCATTATGGATGAGATTATCTCTCCAGGATAAACAATTTTCGTCTCAGGAAGGGAATTATAAGATAATTTTCTTTCAATGCAAGAGTTAACTAATGTTTTTACACACTAAAAACAATGGGCATAACATGATCATAAAACTTGACATGGCGAAATTCTTTGATAGAGTCTCTTGGGATTTTCTATCAAAACACTTAATTAAAATGGGATTTCCAAGAGCCGTGAAAAACATAATAATGGGAAATATTAATGCTGCTCATTTCTTAGTATTAGTCAATGGAAGGCCTACTGGCTTCTTTAAATCTTCAAAAGGATTAAAGCAATAATATCCTCTATCTTCTTTGGAATTCATCCTCTTCACAAAAGTTTTTACAAGGAGCATAAACTTCTTATTCCACTATGCCAATATTGGACACTACAAACTGCCTCGATCAATGATAAGTGTAACTCACTTATCTTTTGCATATGCCACTGCAATCTTATGAAATACTCAAAATGTAGTACTAAAAAGTTAATGAGTTTCTAAAATATATGAGAAAGCCACGAGACAAAAAATGAATTTAAAAAAAATCATCTTTCTATCCATCAAAATATGCTAACCAAAGAATCTCAATTATAATCAAGAAAGAAACAAAGATAAAGTCCGGTTCCCTGCCATTTAAGTACTTAGGCAGCCCAATATTCACTAGGATGAACAAGCATAGTATATATCAAGGAACGATAGACTCCATTAACCACACACTTAATTATGTATTAATAAAACACCCTCTCAAGCAGAAAGAATAACACTTATAAAACATGTTCTCTCCCCCATTCCTATTCATATACTTACAGTTTTAAAATCTACATACGAAATAATTGACAAACTTCATAAAATGTTTTTCAAATTTCCGTGGAACTCTAATGATCCTAACCAGCAAAAAAGAAGAATTTGGAAATCCTATTCTAACTTATGCTTTCCTACAGAGGAAAATGAACAGGGTTTAAAAAGCTTACACATAATGCCTAAAAGTTTCTTTTATAAAACTTTGGTGGAACTACAATTATACTTATCTCTTTGGGCAATGATAATGTGGTCCATGCCTGATAACTATAAAACCTTCAGGAGCTGTAAAAGAGTTAAAGGAATTCAAGAATTGTCTATTAAACATTCTTTCATTTAGATAGGGAATGGAAGTTCATCCTTCTGGCATGCTAATTGGAGCAAATTGGGACCACTAAATCACCGATGGACATAAAATCCTGATTTTCCATTTCCTGGTTTAAGAATCTCAGAATTTGATCATAATCATAATGAGATTTTAAAACATTTATAAATTGGATTCATTGATTAGGTTTATAATGTAATTAAAGCTGAAATCACTCTATTCCTTGATTACAAGGATACATTAGTTTGGACTCCAATAGAGAATGAGAACTTCACAATTAAATCAAGCTATGAATTACTGAGATAAAATAAAATGAAGTTTTCTCATTTAAAAATATATGGTCCAACTTGCTACCTCACAAAACCAGTCTTCTTAATTGGAGAATCCATAGTATACTGATTGATTTACCAAATATATTAGAGGATTTCTCTTTCCACTTACTTTTCAAATGCTGTTTTTTTAAAGCTGAATTTGAAATTGCATTATACATTGTGCCCAAAATCAAGAAATTATGAACTTTAATTGATGCAAATTTTTATATCGTCTCTCCTGACTTTAAATATACGTGGGATAGATAGTTTTTCTAATGGAATCTGAATGCTAAACGTCATACTCTTGTTGATCTTATTAGAATTCGGCCTTGCATTGTCATTTTGTACATCAGGTGTTCGAAAAATAGGTGCGTACATGATGATATCAAACCCGATGTTACATCTATTCTTAAGCATATTCTTCTACTATATAATGACATTTTCCTGGCGTAAAAAAATTGAATGTGTATTGGGATATATCTAGCCATGTTCCAAAGTTATTGACTCCAAGACATAGGAAAAGGCATACAGAGACAAGAACTGTGGTATGACACCACTCCACATTAATGAATTTGAACACTTAGGGTTCATCACTGAGTAATGGACAGGCTGCAACATGTCTTATACTTAGAGATAACCAAGGTCGGTCTCTCCCCTCAACTGCAAAGTATTTAGGCAACTACAACAGTTAATAAGCAGCAACTAAAACTATTTTTCTATGGTTCAGAACTTGCAGCACAACATGATTTCAGACACTTAGAGATAAAATATGATTCTATGTTACCAGTGAAGATCGTACGAAGTGATTTTAAAATCTAATAGAGCTGGAGCTGCACTATGAGAGAAATATGGAAGTTACTTGAAGATTTTAACTTTACAGTTACATGTATTTTCAGAGAGGCCAGTTGTATTGTAGATTCACATGCAAAGATTGCGAGTTCAACAAAGGTAACTTTATTATATGATTTTGCAGGTTTACCGAAGGACATTAAGATGAAGACCGGCCTAGAACCACACTCAATACCCTATGTTAGGGCATGTGCAGTGGTGGTCTCTTAATTTTAATAGACCACTTAAGAGACCGAAAATCCCCACAGTGGGGGTCTCTTGAGTGGTCTCTTAACAAGAGACCACTCAAGGGTC
>JAULKM010146502.1:0-17677 GCA_032355605.1 Rubia tinctorum | reverse complement strand
GACGAAGGCTGCCCTTCGTCAACCACGGACTATTGGAGGAGGACTACATCTTGCAAATTCAGAAATGCTATACTCCCGGATGGACATAACTAGAGAGGGATTCAGCTTGCTTCCAGACTAAATCTTGCAAATTTAGTACTTACACTCTTGCTTCCGGAGATGGATTCAGCTTTCTCTACTGCTACTTTTGTTTCCAACAAGATGCAAGGATCACTGTTGGAAGGAATGATAGGATTATCTGGAAACCAGATCAACATGATGGTGAACTTTTCAAAATTTTGAGCGGATTTCGATCCATTTCTGGTGCAGAGCTGTTAATTCAGCCTTAACATCAGTTTCAATTCATACTACTACTACTACTGATTTTGCCGTTTTGAGGAGCAAGATATACTTATATTGCTCCACCTCACTCAACTGTATAATTTTATTACATGTAGCCAACTGTATAGTTCATTAGGACATGGTACTCTGTAACTGTGACCTATCTTTCTAGCTTGATCTTATTGGATGTCTGGCCTGAATCAATTCACACGTGGGAGTGGAGATTGGTTACAAGAAACACATCCAAAAGGATCACTAGAACCACTTCGGGTGTTCAAAATAGGTTTAGACCCTCTATTGTAATCTTTGTTACTATAACCTTTTTTGGGTTCATCTTTCGGGTTAACGGAGCCCAATAAATATCTCTCATTCACCATTGGTGGATGTTTTAATTATTATAATTTTTTTTAAAAAGGAAGATGAATTTGTCAAAGTTCATACTTTCAGAATTTATATTAGCACCAGTAACAATTTTTTCTTCGACTCCTTCGGTTAATAGCATCTGAATAGTGAAATTCAATTAAAGTAATGAAACGTTAGAACTCTATTGCAATTATTACCCAACAAACCGTAAATCACCTATACCTGTCTTAAGTGATTTGTTCTCAATCAGACCATCAATCACCAGTTCCACGTACCACTTGCTCTGACATTCATCCCATACTGATGAATCCATGTTATGATCTACACAAGTGATGCAGAAATATAAAATGTGGGAGCCAATGAGTGATCACTTTAGAAAATAATTAAGTAGTATGAGTTTGCATCCTTGTATTACATGGTCGGTTCATCAAATCTTTCCAGGTTTGATTACTATTTCTTGAGTATGAAGAGATATTTCCTCTATGATTGATCACAACTTGGAAAATCTCTGAGGTCTTGACTCCAACTTTCCTGTATATGCTCAAAACCGTCCCATCTGAAGATGGTGATGAGAATTTATTTGGGCAATTAATTATTCATCTTAAACATTCACCTCTTAGAATCGTTAATTTTAAAAAATATAACAAAGGTATATGCTAATTTTGACTTAAAACACGTGTCTTTAAATTAAAAAGATGAGAAATCGTCTCTTTTATATAAGACTAATTAACGGTAAGATCAAACCATGCTAAATCCTTTTTTCATATATTTTGGGTTTATATCATAATTACTTTAGATTTATGGTCAATTTCAAAATGTTCACAAAAATATAGGCACATCACTTCAATAATTAGAAAAGTAACAAAAACCCTCACTCTCTCTCCTCCATCATGAATTCTTTCCGAATTTTCTCTCTTGTTTCACGAAGAAAACCTTCGCCCATCATTACAATAAAACTGATATTTTACTTCACTTTTTACTTCAGTTATTTGGAATCCATAAATCTAAGGTAAAAAAGTTGTTTTACCTCGATTTTTATAAAAATAAAAGTAAATATTATTATATACCTCGACTTTTTATAATCAAGATAAATAGTAGTATTTTTTACCTCAATTTCATTTAACCGAGGTAAAAAAATTAAATGGCCGACATCGGAAATATGTTGGTGTCATGTCAGTTCAGCTGAATGCTAATGGTTGGCTATGTACGATGGAATAATATGAGACATGCACTCTGATGTCGGCGTGGTGTTAATAGGAAATAGAAACCCAACACTGATATATTCCGATATCAAGTACATAAGGCCGAAGCCAGATTAGTGATGTCTATTTGGTTTCACTTAGAATTGACAATCGCTCAGCAATGGACACAACTGATGCCGTCCAATTATCGAGCAAAATCGAAGGATTGGTGTACTACAAGAAAAATAGCCTATTATTTCGCCGCTTTTATCTCGGTTTTCAAATAACCAAGGTAAAAAGTTCTTTTACCTCGATAATTTTCTGAAGTTATTAATATTATTTACCTTGGTTTTAAAAATTGAGGTAAATTATAGGTTTTTTACTGCGGTCCTATGTTAACCGTGGTAAATATTTTTCATGTTCAAAATAAATAAATAAAGTATAACTGACGTAGGTGCGACGTCGGCAACATGGTTACGACCTAGCAGTAATAGTCAATCATGAGATGATTGACTTCGCACCATTGGTCGATTTGACCGAATTCCTCTCGGCGTTAGGGAGCAAAGTCGCATTTCCCCCATGCAATGTCGGGCATGCCCCTCGATCTAAACCAGTGCCTGAATCCACTTAAATCAATTAATTCATGCGATGTTGCAGGTTAGTCGGTAACATGTCGGCAAACTCGACATCATATGTGTGAATGAAGTGCGATGTCGCACTCTTCTATAGTACCTAATAAATCAACAATAGTTAACCAATACAACCAGAACTTGGAATGTACCATTTAAAGGTCCCATTCCAAGTTCACAATAGTCAGTCTCAAATTTCATCAAGCTAAATTGGTAAGACTAAAGATATGTACGTATTCCAAAACACATAATGCTACCATACAATCTAGAAAACATCCCATCAAATTACAAATTAAAGAAAAGATAAATATCCCAATAAAATCCAAACAAACAGTCTCCATCATGTAAAACAAACTAAAATCCATGGCAATCAATGGGGGGATGACACAGGTGGGATAACATCGTCTTCCGACAAACTATTTCCATCATCTTGAGAATTACCCTCCGAGTCTTCGGTAGAAGATTGGGTATCATCGTGCTAGACCCTCCTTCATCATCTATGATTTTCATCCAATCCTTGTCATCCCTAGACCCCTCATCCCCAAATGCATTGATCGCAACGGTAATCATAGATTTCAGCAACGCCAATTCTTCCATAATCTTACGTATGTTGCGGTCTATGTGTTGCGCCATGGCCTTGGTCTCTGCCACGTCCTTCAGGAGGATGCTCCAAGCACTATGTTTAAGTCATGTGGGAAAAATAGTTAAATTAAATTTAAAACTTAAAAAATAAAAATTTGGGATAACCATAAAACTTAAAAACTTCCATACCCGATTGCGGGGAATAAGTATTGTTGGGGGAAGGATCCCCTGCTCTGGAAGCCAATGTAGTCACCTCGAGCCCGGGTGTGGGAGGCACATCCAGATTTCCCTTGGGGATTTTGTAATCAATCCACGTCCCTGTCTCCCAATGTCAATGCTTCTGCCCGAAGTAGTTAGCATCATAGTACTTAGACTGGATCTTCACTTTTGATTGGATGAGAACCTTATTCTTCTCCAGAATGGTGGTGATGACGTTCGTAGGGGAGTGTCCGACTTTTTGGGGCGAGGGCTACTCGGTGCATCTCATGGATAATGGTGTACCTTGGGTTTACTTATTTTTTCTCCGCAAGGTGGTAGTACATGACTGCCCTGTTGATCATGCACTCCGTAGAATGTCCGATCGGGATGAGTACATATACAATTATATTGAACATTATTCTCTCCTCAAGATCAAGGACATCAATCTTGATCCGCCTCAGTTGGATGAGCCCGTTCCCCGCTTTAATATTTTGAAGTACTTCTCCACCATTAAGTTGAGGTCAAGCACCCCGGATGGGTCATTCTCATAGACCTGTGAAGGTCAATTGTCCTAGAAGTACAGTTGTAGAGGCTCAACATCCGACTGATCTTCCCCACCAATTGTGCACCCAATCACCTGAATGATGAACTCCGTCATCATCTCCATGTCCATCCCATTCACTCTTGTAGTGTAGATGTTGCCGAGTGAAATTGGCATAGAACTTCATGACCTCCGTACCATACATTAGTTTGTCCAGACATATCAAACCCTCCATTTCTGGCGGTGTGAATGGTTTGAGGAAAACATTGAGGTGTAGTTGTTCCACATTCTTGGGTTTCATCACCCTGGCCTCTTTTATCCTTTGGCCCTGGATCATTTCAAAATGCTTCTCTGTCTCCTCATCGATGAAGCGTATGTTGTCCCATGTTGGCGGTGAAGGGGCGGCCGTGGTCTTCACCTTCTTGGTGTGCGAGAAACCTAATCCTACAATGTTGCCCCTTGCTCTTTCAGTTTTCTGCTTCATTCGAGCCATCTAAGAAACAAGGGAACGTAAAACAGTTAGTTCAACAGTTAAGAACATAATGAAGGCAATGGGTTTTTGCCAATTTCACATGCATGTCGCAGACACTACGACTAAACTGATGTTCTTCGTTCGAAATCGCAGATTTATACGTATGAATGTGCGATGTCGCATAGCCAATCAACTAAGCCAAAATAGTGTGCGACTGGAACAAGAATGGTCCTAAAACAACTATAATCTCAATAAACTTCAACATCTCAACATAATAAAGTAACAGGGCATTAGTAAGTTGCAAGAAGGAGTGCCATAATAGTTCCCTAAACCCTAGCCCCGACCAAGCACTTCTAAAGAAATTCCAAATGAAAATGGATAAACTCAAAACCTAATCGCCTAACAAAATTGAACAACTTCATTCATTGTAAATGTTATAAAATCATGAAATGGGCAACAAAATAAGTCCCTCAAAGCCCAAAAAAACCATCAACAAATTTTTGGAAAATGGTTACCTTAGTTAGGATTTTCTCCTCTTCCCTTTTGACGAAATCCGACAATGTTCTATGTTGAACCCAACTGAATGTCAGTTTTGAGACTATAATGATATGAGAAGGTAATTTTGCGTTGGGATTTGACGATTTTCTACCATTTTATTTCAGGTGGGGAATTTTAGTGTGACGTCGTCGGTTGGGAATGCGAAAGGGGTGAGTGGTGGGCTGCTTATATATCCGCAGTGAAATGCTTTCATTTAAGCAGATGTGCGACGTCGCAGTCTATGTCGCATAGAAAGACACAAACAGAAAATACAGTGCGACGTCGCACATCATATATTTTGAGCCACATATATGATTAAGCTCAAATATTATACATTTTGGCCAAAACCAAAGGGAATAAAATCAACATTAGTCAAAGTCGCAAACCAAATTGACAAATCTGAGGAACGACCGATGCATAAGAGAAATTGCATGTGATGATGACTGGGCCAATTTAGACAAGCAGGCCAAGCCAAAAATATTTACGGGGATGGTCAGTGGTGGACCAAACCACAAATGCCCAATGTCGCATTAAGATGTCGTCATTACTGAATATATTCCAACAATACAGCGACGTAGCAAAAAGGATTGTGGGCCGATTTGCCCAAAATTAAAAAAATATCTAGGCCCAAATAATTTGATTTCTGAATTAATTAATATGGGATTATTTTTTGGTACATTGTCAAGACCATGATGTTCCAATTTAGGCATGAATGGTTCAATGGAATGGGCACAAATTATTCACTAACAGTACATGACGAAACTTTGGGTAAATTACACTACGACCCAAACATCCTTGCAGGTTGACTACGCTTAAGATCTATGCACCTGAACATAACGACAAACATTCATATGGAAATTATGCGTACTGTGTTACAGGGATACGAACCAAGGTAATCGTCCGGCTTTTTTATAGTATTTCGTTGATACCCTTACGATAAGCGTTATGGGAATGATAATTACCGCCATATAGAATCACATGAAATTTTATATTCTTGGTTTTTTATGAAATGAAAAATTAACAAAATTCCGTAAATCAAATTTCAGAAAGCGCTAGTATGGGGTCTAGAGTAAATTGTAGATGATTACTTAAAGTATACGATGGTCAGTCGTAAAAACTTGTGGAAGTCTAAGTGGAATAAGACCAGTTTATTTTTTACTCTCGGTTATTATAAGTTCAACTAGGGATGCGAATCGGAGTAATCATTCGGTTTTTATAGAATTCAATTAATACCCTTATGATAAACGTTATGGAAACAATAATTTCCGCCACATAGAATCACATAAAATTTCATATTTTTGGTTTTTTATGAAATTCAAAAGAAACAAAATTCCGTCCATCAAATTTTAGAAAGCGCTAGTATGTAGTCTAGAGTAAATTGTAGGTGATTACTTAAAATTATATGAAGGCCAATTGTAAGAACTTGTGGAAGTCTATGTAGAATAAGACAAGTTTCTTTATTACTCTCGGTTATTTTAAGTTCGACTAGGGATGACAAAGTTTCTTTTCGGGAGGATAGGAACCGATTTTGGGACAACCGGTGACCTTTTAAATTTTTGCACTTAAGTCCCTCAAGAAAGTGGAAGAAGTCGAAATGCAAAATTTCAGATAACATTTTGAGCTAAGTGCTTATATAACCTTCAATTTTTTTGGTATGTGCAAATATATCTCCGAGTTTTTTGAAAGTGCAGTTGTACCCAAAGTCATCTAAGTGGGCAGTTGTACCCATTCATATTCTCGCTAATTTAAGTGGGCACTTAGGTTTAAGTTTGCATATTTTGTCTAGCCATGGGTATGTCTGCACTTTTGAAAAACTGAGGGTTATATTTGCACTTTCCAAGGAACTGGGGGTCATCTAAGCATTTTACGCTAACATTTTTTATTCAAATTTTGACGACAATGTTGTTCCGATTTGGGTATAAACGGATCGACAGAAGGTCCTGCAATCTGAAAACGGAGTATTTTAGGACACTTTCCCGATATTAAACTTTGACCCTTGTGTGCGATGTCACAATTATGTCGCAAAGAACGAAACTTGAACCGAAGATTGACCGACGTCGGTAAAAAGGATATTTCTAGCGGGAACCAAAAATTTCAGCTTGAAATTTGAAACAAAATTTTCCCCCAACCCTATTTCATGCCAATAATATTCAGCACTAGAACCTATTTCTCATTTCCAACACAAATCCTACAAACTCAACTCCACACCATCATATCCCTTCACACCATTAAAACAATGAAAGGGTTCAATCAAATTGCTTCTCTCAAACATCAACAAGTATCCAAGGATGGAGTATCTCCGGGTTCAAATTAATTGAGGTAGTTTTCCATCCTTTCCATGTTCATTTAGCAATTTTGTTACCATACCTTATATATGTTTTTTCCTCATTTATTAAAGATTGATTATTTTCATGAAGTATGATGATTGTGTTACATGTTATATATTGTACGTTGTTTTTGTTTCCAATATAATACCATGTTTGTAAAGAGTGAGAAAAAAAAGGTTAGATTCGAATGAGCACAATTTGAATATGCGACATCGGTCACAGTTAATCGCTCCTTATGATACGGTACCGAACAAACACCAACGTCACATAGGTCCAAGAAGTGTTGAAATATTAATAAATATCTGAATTTGCTCTTTACTCGGTCTTTGAAACATCAGTTTCTTATACGTGCGATGTCACTTTTAATCAGATCAGTTACTATTTTCATATTCAGATTAATGTTGTCTACATATGACTATATTATGTGTATTTCTAGGTACTTCCCAATTGTAACATAAATTTTGTTTCGTGTGTATTGGTTTTAATAGAACCCAAGAGAGTCATCGATGGAATTTTAGCATGTAGATGGACATACTTGTCATTTCACTAGTCGCACTGACAGTCTTAATGTCGTACAACGTAGAAAATAGAGGCTCAATACACTTAATGTTTCAATTTTATAATAACCTTATGTATTTTAATATATTGTAGCATGTATTCGTAATATATGTTATAATTTTGTTGGTTATAACATGTCAATCATTCCCACATTAGTTAAATAACAATTGATTGTTGTATTATGTTTAACCATTTCACGATTTATCGCATTTTAAATAACATGTAACGGCTATCAACGAACGATTTCTTGTGTCATCAAATATCACATATTATAATATGTTACAAGAAACAATGTCTAACCAATTAAATCGCGACATCGCACAAACTGGTGCCCAAACGAGACTTATTCACGTTGCATAAAACAGTGCCTTTTTTTTTGCGACGTAGGCCATTCAAAATGACATTGTATTCGCTAGTGTTCCACGTCAGGTGGCACATGACGTGGGTGCACCATAGCATATGATGTCGCTTACCATGGTTTGCGACGTCGCTCTTATTTAGACTGTCATCGACTTTGTCGATGTCGTAGCATTTCCTCTCCCATCGTCTGCCTTCTTGCTATGGTCGACGTCGCATGCATGTGGATACCAACGTTGATCATAACAAAGTCACGGTTATGGTCTTCTATCGTCGATCTTGATTGGACCGTCGTCGCTCACAAAACCTATCGACGTCTGTCTAAAATAGAGATAAAATGTACTTTTTACCTTGGTTCTGAACCGAGGTAAAAAATGTACTTTTTACTGCATGAGTAGTTACCTCAATTTTTTCTAGACTAAAAATCGAGGTAAAAAATCTTGTAGAACCAAGGTAAAATGTCATGTTTCTTGTAGTGGTAGTACAACTCCGCATGGGTAAGATTTACCATGACTGGTATTAATGACATTGTCTAAAACTAATCGGCAGGCACCGAACACACAGACAGATTCCGATGTCGGTTGTGAACTAGAAATTTATTAAGTGCATTTTTCTACATGAAAGAACCAGGTGTTAGGATTGTTTCATTCAACCATTTTTTAACAACTTCTTATTTACAAAAGATAACACTATCAAATTCAAAAGGGATATATACAAATATAATATTACATACTTGAGGAAGTGCACACATAACCTTTAGATAATTTAAACTACAAAAACAATGCTAACTAATTGATGAAAGTGTCAATATAACCCCCAGACACCATTTCTAGCGTTGACCACATATAAAATGACCAAAATGCCCTTTAATCTAAAACCAAAATTGTCAAGACAATTTTGCCCTAAAAACTTGGAAATACATAGCCATCTAGCATTGAACAGATTAGGATAGTGGGTAAAGTTGAAAATCCAAAACTTTACACTTTACATTGAATCATCCTAAAATCACAATTTATCGACCTTTGAACAGAGTTCAAGATGAAAACTTTAAGCATCCCACCTGGAAGTTGGCCGAGTATTCGTAACCAACATCACCAAATCACCGTCATTGACACCAATTCCACTCAATTTCTCCAAATTTCGCATCTCTTTCCCATCATACAACAGCAGCTGCTGCTGGAGCGACGCCTTGGTCTGCCAATCACCGGCCACCACCCTACCCGTCCCACCACCACGCTCACCCTCTTCACAGCCCCCACCACCGCCCAGCATCATCCCACCCCAAACCAGCTCCATCTCTCACCACCTTGTCCAGGCGTAGATCTGCCACTGCCCCAAACCCTAAATTTCAGACACGGTGAAGAAGAAGTTGGAACGATTAAGAAGAAGGGTGGCATTGTTGTGTTGGCGCGATGAAGAAGAAGGGTAGCGTTGTGGTGTTGTTGCAGTGAAGAAGAAGGGATGCTCTTAAGAAGAGGGAAGAAAAGGGTGGGAGAAATGGCTTAGGTTTTAGGATTATGGGGTATAACACTCAATCTACCTTTTATATTTTTATTATATTTTTTCGAGAAGTAAAATAGAATTTTAACTAAGCTTAGGTCAAAATTTGTTGGAATGGGTAATTTTAAACCTTCCATGATTGTCTAGGATTATATTGGCATTTTCGAACACTGGAAGGTTATATTAGCACTATATAAATTATGTACGGTTATAAATGAACTTTTCTCAATCCAAAATATCCATAACTTCCAAAATATCATTTCAATCCAAATAAATCATCCACTTCCATATTTAGATCTCGTCCCTATTGCACCGTCAGCATCCTGGTCGGTCTGCCCACCCTCTTCTACATTTGATTCCTTCCTATCGAACAGTTGACCTCAACCATTTTCAGCGTGTGAAGGACGTGCAGGTTGCTGAGTTTGCGCTCTGGAAACTAACTCCTCACTCTTAGTGAAGTATGGAGAATCGCTTGACTTTTAAATCCTCAATGTGTCATTACCTTGACCATGTCGCGCCTCAACTTGAATGCCACATCTTTCACTGTCAACACCTCATCAAGGATCCTACCCGGCATTGTCCTCAAAGGCATAGCTACAGATATACAAAAAATAAAAAGAGTGTTTAGAATAAAAATTTCATGAAAACTCATGATATAGATAAATCAAATTCAAATAATTATTATACATCGCAATTCAGTGGGGGCTAACTGGCGTCGGCTGTACTTTCGTAGGTACGTGAGCCCACTGGTCATTATAAAATTCCTAATGCTTCTTTGCGAAGTACAATTTTAGAATAATCTTGGCACCGAATTGCAAGCAGGACATCATGATTCTGGAGTAGTTTGGTGATTAGGTTTTCGTACGGGAGTTTTCTACTACTCTTGCTTTCAGGGAGCATCACCATCTCATTAATGATCATGAAACCAGGATCGGTGTGTTCCTTCTCATTAATGTGGAAGGATAACATGAGGTTATTGATGGTGCACTCTGTAGGATGACCCCAGAGATCAAGTTTCTGATAATGAGCTCGTACACCATACGCTCATTTGGTCTGAGGGTACCGATATTGATTCTCTTGGGATCATCAATGATATCCTCATCACAATGGAAGTATTTTTCCGTTAGAGGATTAGTGTATAGGTAGTCGGGTTGTTTCTCTCCCTCGGCCAACTTTCCCTAAAATACAACGAACACACTATAGTCGTCGTCTTCTGGATCAGGCACCCAATGGCCTCAAAATATTGATGGTTTTAGAATTGACTGTGAAACTCTTCTTATTCACTCTAATCTCTTATTCACCGGTGCTAAGAAGATAAAATTGCATGACCTCTACTTGACACACTGAGAGGTCGAGGCATAATAGGTTCTACATGGTAGATCTCTGGAATGGCTCTATAAAGAAATTTAAGTGCTCGGTGCTGTTATTTTTGCCTTTATGACCCAAACATCCTTGATCCTCTGGTCTGAGAAAAGGTTGAAAATGTTTTGGTTATCTTGGCAGATGAATCTAGATATGTCAAAGGTAGGCCTAGATCTTGTCTTTTTCTTCGACACTTTATTCGCTGAATGGGACGGCACGACCTCATCAAGGGACTCTAATAGAAAATATTTCCCGTACTGAATCTGGTATTACTAATGAGAATAAATAGAATGCAAAAGATAGACTCTAGTATAACTCTAGTCTTGTCAACAACTCAATCCATAATCAATCTAATCTAATCATCAACTTGACTTATTTTAACACCCCCCAAGAGAAGCGTCGGATGCTCGCCGACGCAGAGCTTGGATCTGAAGAACTCAAACAGCGGACGAGAAAGCCATTTGGTGAAGATGTCCGCAATCCGAAGAGAAGTAGGAATATGAACAACCTACAGCTTGCCGGAAATAATCAACTCTCAAACAAAGTGATAGTTGATGTTGATGTGCTTCGCCGGCTTGTGAGTAACTGGATTCTGAGCCAAAAAGATAGCACTACTATTTTCACATAACAACAATGGAGAAACAGAAAAGGGAACTCGAAGATCCCTGAGAAAATTAGTCAGCCAAACTACCTTTGAAGCAGTGTTGGTAAGAGCACGATACTTATATTCGATACTGGAATGAGAAACTGTGGGTTGTTTCTTGGAACTCCAAGAAACAAGGTTCCCTCCAAGAAAGACAACATATCCATAGGCAGATCGGCAAGTCTCCAGATAGCGAGCTCCATCGGCATCAGAATATTCCAACACCTCGGGAGAACTAACAGACCGAAAAGTGAAACCAAAGTGTAGTGTGACTCATACATATCGCATAATCCACGTAACAGTAGCAAATAATTGTCTCTAGGGTTATAAAGATATTGGTTGACAATGTTGACTGAGAAGGCCAAATCAGAACGAGTGATGGTCAGGTACTTAAGAGTCTCCAACAAGAGAACAATACAATGTCATATTTCGAAATGGTGGACTGGTCGAACTGTACAACTGAGAACCTGGCACGAATGGTGTAGACACTGGAACAACATCAGACATCCTTGCACGAGTGAGAATATCTCGAGCATACTTTGCTTGACTAATAAGTAAACCCGATGAAGTAGGCAAAACTTCCAAGCCAAGAAAGTGGTGAAGGGCGCCTAGGTCCTTGATTGCAAACTCCCAATGTGTCTAATCAATGAACTGTCGAAGAAGAGTCAAATTGTTACCTGTAATAATGATGTTGTCGACATACACCAAAAGATACAATAACGATGATCCTCGTGAAAGAAGTATTGGTTGAGTTGCACTAGAAAGCAAGGTGGGTCAAATAAGTGCTGAAACGCTGAAACCATGCTCGAGGGACTTGCTTAAGACCATAAATGGCCTTCCAAAAGAGACAAACATAATCCGGATAAACTGGGATCTTGTATCCAATGGGTTACTTCATATAAACTGGAGCATTGAGGACGCCATTGAGAAAGGCGTTCTTGACATCTAGCTGATGAAGCGGCCAGGAACGCATCATGGCAATGGCAAGAACTGTCCGAACAGTGGAGCCTTTGACCACAGGACAGAATGTGTGATCAAAGTAAAAAATCGGAACCTGATAAAAAACCTGTGTGAAAAGACGATCCTTGTAGCGATCAACCGTGCCATCAAGATGATGCTTCACCCGGTAGACCCATTTTGAGCCAACAATGTTGACATTCGATAGGCGAGGAACTAAGTCCCAAGTGTACTGGCCACACAAAGTTGTTATCTCCTCATCTATAGAAGAAATCCAAGACGGATCCTAAAGAGCGATGCGATAATCAGTGGGTTCGCAAGCAGAGCAGCCATAAGTCCATGAGTTAAAATATCTGAATAATCCCCGCATTGAATAGCTCCAATCGCCAATCGAGTGGCTATGTGATGAGTGCAAGACCGAGGAGGAGAGACTGAAGGAGTGGAACCAACCGAGGAGGCTAGTGAAGAAACAACCGAGTTGGGTGGAAATTGAGCAGGTGCACTGGCCGGTGGAGAGGTAGGAGGCGTCGATCGGGGTGATGAAGGCGTATTAGTGGTACAAATAGAATATGGTGCAGAAACCGTCAATGAAGAAGGAGAAACACCATCAGGATCAATAAATGCCAAAATATCATGAACTGACAATGGAGAACCAGTCGCTGACGCAGTGGATGAAGCATAAGGAAAATACTCCTCGTCAAATCCGGAGTGATAAGTGACATAGACCTTTCTTGTAGCAGAACTAAGGCATAAAAAATCTTTATAATGTGAGTTGTAGCCTATGAAGACACAAGGAATACTTCTGGGATCCAATTTATGTTCAACAAATGGGTGAACAAATGAAAGTACCTGACACCCAAAAGGATGAAAATTTGAGTAGATAGGATCACGACTGTAAAGGAACCCATAAGGAGAGACGCCTTGTAGAACCGGAGTAGGTAGATAGTTAATCGTGTAAAATTTTGTGGCAAAAGCATCATCCCATTGGGAAATGAGTGTGTGCTAGTGGAAAACCATTTTGAGGCCCATTTCCCCGACGTGTCTATGTTTTCGCTCAGGTCGCCAATTTTGCTCTGGAGTATACGGGAAAGAGATCTGGTGGTGAATGCCTTTAGAGGCGAAGTGGGATCGTGGCCGAGTATTAACAAAATTTGTATCACCGTCAATCTAAAATACCTTAATTTTGGATGAAAAATGATTCTCGACTAGTGCCTCAAACTGCAAGTAAGTGTCAATAAAATTTGACTTTTGATGAAGTGGAAATAGGCAAGTAAAACGATAATAATCATCCATATATAAGGCATAATATGAAAAACCATTTGACGATAAAACTAGGGAATGACTTCATAAATCTCAGTGTATCAAATCAAGTACATGCACAACATGTTTATGGTTCTCAACAAACGCCAACAACTAACCTTACGCCATAACACATAGGGCGCAGGTCTTCGATTTAAGCAATGAAGAAGAAAGTGAAAGCAAACCAGACTTCTGCAAACTGGAAATAATTGTTGCCAGTACATGACCCAATCGAGCATACCAAAGCTTGTAGGATGCCCATCCTTAATTTTGCTGCAAATGAGAAAATAGAGTTGCCTCACCTCTACCCAAGACATAAAGTCCTCCTTCACTGTGACACCTTCCCACGATTGCCTTGGAAACTTTGTTCTGAATAACAAAGTTTCTATCCTTGAAAGTGACAAACACATTCAAATCTCTAGTATATTTAGTAATAGATAACATATTCTTAGTAATCTCAGGCACAACCAGAACATCAGATAAATACAAATCATAAGAAATCTTAGAATCACCAATATGAGAAATCTGAATAGAGGCACAATTACCAATAGAAACATGGGAATTACCAGAATAAGGGGTCACACTCTCCAAACCAGAAAATGAAGATGACATATGACTAGCACCAGAATTAATATACCAGTCTGAGGTGCGAGTGGCATGCTCTAACCGCTGGGATGACGGAAAACTTTCAGCCAGATGAGTCGAGTCAGAAAGACGGGCCTGAGAATGACCAGTCTATGCCAGCATTTTGTAACAGGTAGTAGTATAGTGACCGGGATAACCACACTAGGTACAATGCGGTCTCCCACGACCTAAACTAGGCTGGGCCGAGGACTGAGCAGACAAGGGAGCTCTGCCGCCGCACCGACCCTCTGAACGCTCGCCTTTGGCGGTGCATGACCCGTAAGGGTTGCCGCCATTCGCCTGCATATGATCTCATGTGTGGCTGGCCGAGGGGTGTTCTTTGACAGTGAAGGCGGCAGACCCTACTGCTAAGGCTGAATGTCCCTGTAACTCAAAAAAGCCCATAGTTTTTGGCATGAGATAAAACATCGGCATGCGGTGTGGTATGGGCAAAGATAATCGTTGGAGCAAAAAAATCTTTAAATTCATTGCCAAGAGCAATCAAAAATTATATTATCTAATCATCATTGGTAACAGGAGAACTCATCATAGACAATAGTTTAAAATTTTCCTTAAATTTCAGATGGAGTTCGGGTACTGTACAAGTTTTATGTATACCGTGAGTATCGGCACAAAAATGCGGAATAGTGGAGACAATACCGTCATGAAAAATGGAAGAAATACTGTCCCGGATGGATTTAAACGGGCATGGTCGGGAATTTTCGCCAATGCTTCAGGCGTCAGAGAAGTAAAAAGAAGACTGCAAACACTCTGATCTTCATCTACCTATTGATCATACTCAGCCTTGGCTTTCTGATAAGCCACCATCGGGTCAGTCTTGCCACCGCCACCAGAAGGTTAGACGCCTCCATGAAGCACAAAGGAGGGGAGGAGTCGGCCGACCGACGGCAAAGGAGGCAGCGTCGGATACAATCTTAATCCGTCGAGAAATCCAAACATCGTCTGAGGCTTGAGAACATATCCAATTTGACACTTTCACAAGAGATAATTTGATGACGAAAGCTTGATCGTCATCATGTGGAGCAAGGTATTATACCTTGCTTCGTTTTCCCCCGCTAACTTACCCAATCCCAAGAAGAACCATGATGTTAGGCTACCCTATCAACCAATTTTCAACCGCAACCTTATGACTCCAATGCCGGCAAATGAGTAGATCGTGACACAATTTCATTTTCTTTTCTCTCATTCTCTCATTTTGCCTAGGAGCCCTTTCGGGTTTTCATCCTAGCCACACATCATGTTTCTTAAGCTCACATCTCAACCACATTTAGCCTCTCATTTTTTCCTAGGCCGCCCTTTCGGGTTTTCGACCTATCCAGTCCCCCAATGTTGCCTAAATTGCCCCCTCGAGTTTTCAACTTAACGGGTTCATTTTTATTCTTCTTCTTTTTTCAAAAATTCCAAGAGTAATAGATTTAAACCATACACAAATGAAAAACATCATGAATAAAATCTAGAATATCCAACATTAAAAAGAAAATATCCTAACAGCAATAATCCTGAAATATGAAAAAGAAAAATGACTAACATTCAAAGATAATAACTAATCCGAGTGATATCCAAAAGCAAGAATTACCCCCTCCCCACACTAGAACTCTACATTGCCCTCAATGTAGGAAAAATACAAAACATATCAAACAAGGGGGTATAGAAGAAGTAGTAGCTCACTGTCCGTGGCCGGAGAAAGAACCACCATTCCCGTGCCTCTGCTAGTACTCCGTCGTCCATGCCTCATTGCGCAAGCGTCGCTCCCTGCGCAAGCATCGCTCACTGCGCCTCGCTGCTCTGGGATCCTCCCCCATGGGGCCTTTAGCATGTTCTCACATATCCCAAACTGCGGATGCGAGCTGGTCTATCTCCTCGTCCATGTCTAGGAGATGTCGCGACATGTACAGACTGTGGTCGTACATCATGCTGTGCAGGTAGGAGATGGATTATGTCAAAGGCTGCTGAGAGTAGCTCGGGCCACTCTGCATCGGGTTTGGTACCATGGGATCTGGCTGAGTGCGGTGCGGAGATGGATGTGGTGAATGATGCTGAGTCGGGTCCTACTGCGGCGGGTCCTGGAAAAAGGAATGGCTCCCTCATCCGAGTCAATGGGGAGGTTCCGAAGCTCCCGCTCAAACCCTCTGCGGCACTCACTATCTGGCTCAATCGCCAAATCTGCTACCGGCTTGTCCAACTCCAGCTTTGTACGCTGTGGCTGCGGGAGCTTCATGAAAGGGACGCTCCCAGCCCCGTACAACCACTGGAATGATCAGGAGTCGGAGGTGGTCTTGATCAAATGGTAGTTGACCATCCTGGTCAACGTGATGCGGTAAGAGAAATCTTGATCAATCATCGCCAAACCCTCTAGCAGCTCTACTCCCAAGTGGTCCACTAATAGTGTGATCATTCCTCCAGCCGAGATCTTGCCCATGTCCTTCCTGGACGTCTCCGTAATATGGTCGACCCACAGATTCTCCCAGTGGCCGAATCCCGTCCCCTCGCTAGTCAACTCCCATAATAATTGGATCTCATCATTTGGAACGTTTGTCGCCTTAGCGCAACAAAAGAGTGTAGAGGCAAGGAGAGGATGCACATACCGCAACGCTGGGTGAATGATCATATTGTTCTTGTCCCGAACATTCCTAGGGTTCTTTGTGATGGTGTACCAAAACAGGAAGCTCTCCTCCATGGTGGGTGTGTGTCTGTATGGATCGAGTCTAGCCCTGAGCTCCGCTATGTTCCATCCGAATGCCGCCTCAATGTCAGAAAGCGTCATCTCGTAGGAGCAGTTATTCAGGTTGGAAACGAATGAACCGTTCGCAGGGCATTCCGTCCCCCTCCGTGTAAGACTTAACCGTGGCCAGAAACTCCAGTGTATAGCGCGGATATGTCGGTGCCCCTCTAGACCAAAAACCTTCTAGATCCCCTTTTTGAAGGAGGCATAGGACCAGCTGCAAGAGCTGTAGCGTCTCTAGGGATGCTTTATCCGCGAAACAAGTCTCCTGAATTCTCCGACTGGAGACGGCATCCCACCTTTGAACATATGCGTTGGTGATCCGATGCAATCCCATAAAATGGTCTGGGACCGGTGGTGGTGCTGGCTCAGGTGCCGGAGGAGGAGGTGGGGGTGGCGCTGATGAACCTGCTCTAGTTCTCTTCTTCGGTGCCATGTCTATTAAGTACAACAAACACATCAGAGGCACAAGGAAATAAGGAA
>JAULKM010146492.1:0-17678 GCA_032355605.1 Rubia tinctorum | reverse complement strand
CTACTACACGTTGCATAATAAAACTTTAATATTGCAACAAAGACCTTTTATCTTTTATAATTATAATTAAACCCCGTTTTTCCATAAGGTTATGAAAATACTGTATTTTTCCAAC
Source organism: Rubia tinctorum (assembly GCA_032355605.1). Lineage (NCBI taxonomy): Eukaryota > Viridiplantae > Streptophyta > Magnoliopsida > Gentianales > Rubiaceae > Rubia > Rubia tinctorum. The sequence continues at coordinate 17,563 of JAULKM010146492.1, read as the reverse complement.
ATTTTGCCTAAAAAATAAAGAAAACGCAAGAAATACCCGGTGGTAGAGGTTGTACGTTGGAAACCAGCAACTAGAATTTCGCCTCCACAAGCGCTCATTGTTCAGCCTCGCTCACGCTCATTGTCCAGCCTCGCTCACGCTCATTTTCCAGCCTCCACGCACGCATATGAGTGCAACATCCACGTGCATTCTGAATTATTATATTTGTAACTTAATCCCCCGTCTCACAATAATTTATTGTGCTCAAGTCTTTGTAAAATAATATAATAAATGATGTGAAATTCATAAAATATCAAACTACTAATCACCTGAATATTCAATTAAGTGGAAGACAAAGTTTTGGTAAAAACCGTATTTCCATAAGCATATGAAAACACGGAGTTGAATTATAATTATAAAAAAGTAAAAAAATTTAGTTGCAATATTAAAATTTTATTATGCAACGTGCATCAGTTATAAGTTTATGACCCGATTAGTGTAACCCAAAAATTTTATTTTAATTTATTCTAATTTGCAGTTTAAACCTTGGTCTTTCCATAACTTATGAAAAAATCGTCTTACAAGAGACGTACTCTAAGTGGAAAGTCTCTTATTAAAGCCAATAATAAAAAAACCTCATTTCAATAATTTTTAGGGTTTAAATTAAAATTATTTGTATATAAAAATACATTTAAAAAATCAAAGTTATGGAAAGCTCGTTGTAAAAAATAAAAACAAATATCAAATCACCTTATTAGTTACATCAATTATAAAATAATCCCACAGTTGCGAAAACTCTACAGCACCGCACACACCACTCCTCCCAAAAGAATGTTTTCTTCAATTTTCTTTTCCACATCTCTCCATGATCATTGGAAGACGGAGAAACAATAGTTCTTTTATTTGACATTCTTTTAATATTTATGTTATTGAATAAGTATGGATTTATCTCCATACATTAGTATTGTGTTTTGACCTGATAGATTAGATCGTTGTGTTCGTGATGATCATCCGATTTAATTTTTCATGTCGATGTATTTTGTCTGAATTGATTTTACAGATCGTGTGTTTCTATAGGAGGAGTTTTGTTCTCGATCAGTGTTTTTCAAGTTGTTTCTAGTTTGGATAACATAGATCGCATTTTGGATCAAGTGGTGTTATAGTTGTTGAAGGTTCCTTTTTGGCATATGGATATTGATGCGGGATACCCTCCTCTCTTCTAAGCGGTCATGATTTTTGCAGTAAGCAAGTTAATATCTCCGAAGGCGATATTACAGTTTTGTTTGTTCTCTACTATGTAAAGTTAGAAAGTTAGTCTGTTTGACATGTAATTTAAATATTCTTGCAATAAATTAGTTATTGCTAAAGGCTAATTAGGTTGGATGTCAATTCCCCTTATTGTAATCGTCGCTGAGTATTTTTCCCAGCATCTTTGAATGATTAATTTCATTTTTTTTCTTAAAATAATCTCGTCTAACAGTTAATTGGTCTAAAATAAGAATTTGTGTAATTAATTATAAACATATTTATTTTTTCATAAATAACACATCATTCACTACATAAAATTTTACTGTACCATTTCACTATTTTTATCATTAGTAAGTAATTATGTAAATATGTTATCGCTATCAACCAGGGGTACTTCTATCATTTTGACCTCCCTTACTTTTCAAACGATGTTGTTACTTTAATGGTTTCTTTACACCTTTTCACCTCTGTTTCGTCTTCTTCCTCAGTACAGCTTGGCTGATCCGGAGTTCTAGAGGACCGCCGACGAGGATGATCCCCAGACACTACTTGAGCTTTTCACCAGTGCAGGCCTCGTCGGAGTCCTCCGCCAACACAGTGACCTTTCCGAGTGAGTATCTAGTAGTCTCAGTAGTCTCAGTTGACGGCGAGTTGTCCAAAAACTGCCCGAGCACAATTGAATCACATTCGAGTTCCTTGTTTTATGTCTACGGTTATTCGAAGGAGTGAGGGATTGGGATTAAAAGGAATAGGAACCGACAACGAGTTGTAGTCGGAGAAGCGATATGGTCAATCCCCAGGATTCGCAGGGTGTTGACCCTGATGAGATTTGAGCTCCAGTGGTTGAGTCGGAAGCGATGCATGTCTCGGCTGCTGAGTATGAGAGGATAAAGGTCTCGAGTCGGCATGATTCACAAGTTGTTAAAGTTTCTCGAATGGATGTAGCAGGACCGTCGAGACGCCCAGAGGTTAACATGGAGCAGGGACTGAGAATATAAGCCCTGTCTAGAGCATGCCGGCTGGTTTGTGTGATAACAGAGATGGGCGGTTCACGAAGGTTCTAGTGATTCCTATGTTGAGGTATATGAATGAACTATTGAGGGGAATCAGAGCATGGGAATGATCGCAACAAGACTTGACGAAGGTGGCGCATGTGTTGGCTGCGACATGATATTGAGTTACTCCCCCTCGAGGCCTATGAGTATCTCGAGAGATGTGGTGCCATCAATACCTATGTGATTAACTTCGGGGTTGGTATCTCAGCCCATGATAACTTAGCCTTACCCAGGATACGTAAGAGAAGCATTCCAAGCACATCCTCAACCTTCTTTCCTAGCTTGCTCCCAGGGGATGGTGTATTCGATGCCATCTTTAGCTCCGATAACATTGATTGTTACTCTCCCAGGGATGGAGGAAGGGTACAGAATGATGACTTCTCTGGGGATCTGGGGATATGGTAATATAGGGTTACAGAATGCAATAGCCAACCAAGGGCCTTACAACCCTTATGGAAATTGCCAATCTACCCAATAATTATACAACCTTGGGTAAATTCTGGGTATATGGGTACTCAACCTGTGTACCTGTTACAGTTTGGAAGAAACGAACGAGGGTTGAATCTGATTGGAGGGCAGTAAGGATTGATGGCATATGTTGGAAATTCATTGATAAGGTAGCTAAACAGGTTGATTGGGCCAATGGGCCAAGCAGCTATATCACCTTTCAGTTCCGTGATAACGAGGGTTCATGGCAGGTGGATGTAAAGCCACCGGAAGTACTTTCTACTTACAACTGTGAATCAAATCCTCGAGGTTCATTCAGACGTTCTTGAGTCTGATGAACTCGAGGGATTTTGAAGAAAGGTTAACGTGTAAGTTGGTCGGGAGTTACCTCTGAGGGAAAGCTCATGAGTGGTTTAATAAGTTACCGAGGTGTTCCTTGCACTCCTATAGAGACTTCAGTGGGGAGCCCTATTAAGTCAATATGGTCAGAAGAAGAAATTCACAAAGACCTTGTTGGAGCTTTATCAGACTAAGCAAAAGTTGTGAGAGAGCACAAAAGCCTTTTACCATCGATACGTGGATGAAAGCTTGGGGGCAGTGGATACTACAGAAAATAAGGAGATTCATGGATACTTGTTGGGGATGTAGGACTTGGATCTAAAAAAGAAATTGAGTGTAAATACTTCTCGAATGTTGCAAAAACTTCAATAAGTAGTGGAGCAGTATTCGAGGGTAGAGGAGGCCACTAAAAAAAGATAAAGTCTGGGTGAGAAATCGGGAAAGAATGATGAACCTCAAGAGAAGAAATCGATGGAAATGACTAGGCCTAACTTTGAGAGTTATACACCTATATTGCTAACTTCTATGGGAAGATCTCTTGCACAGATTCTAAGCATACATAGAAGGATGATTCGGCCACCTCCACCTATGCAGAACACGCCAAATATCGTGAGGGCGAGAAGGGCAAAAAATCTGTATTGCGACCATCATAGAGATTATGGTCATGACACAAATGACTGTGCAGGACTAAGGATGAAGATCGAAAGGTGTGAAAGGGAAGGACGGTTCCCAGGCCCCCGACCCTGAAATAATCATACAGGAGCCCTAAGACCCAGAAATGATCGCATGGAATGGTATCCATACAAGAAGAACTACTAGAATAATGGAGGTAGAGGAGACATGAGACCTCGGGATTAAGGGATTTAAGATAGAGGAAAGGAAGGAAGAGAGGAAAGGCCATAGGAACAACGTGTGGTCAATCAAGAAAATAGAAATGAAGATAATCCGCCATTTCGTAGGGTGATTAATGTGATTAACTGAATTGTGGGAGAAAGGTCATTGAAAAATGTCATGAAGGCAGGGGCACGAAAGGTTCCTGTAGGAGAACCGCGCTATAAGAGGTTTCGGCCAGATGAGACTGTAACATTTTTGGAAGCTAATGTAGTTCCAGATCAAACTCCACATGCAGATCCCATGGTGGTCTCGATGGTGATTGGGAACTCCTTGGTGAAAAGTTTTTTTTATTGATAGTGGAAGTGGAGTATAAGTGATGTTTGTCGATTGCTTTAATCAGCTAGATATAGGGTGTGCTAGTTTGAAGAAATCAGCCTCACCCTTATCTAGTTTTACAAGGAGTCTCATATTTCCTTTGGGGTAAATAACCCTATCAGTTTCAGTATCCGATGGCGAAGAGGGGTAACAATATATTATAATTTTTTAGTCATCGATGATTAGTCGCCCTATAATATGATTCTTGGAAGGCCTTGGATGTGCTAGGCTCGAGCAGTGTGGTCACCTTATCATCTCATGATGAAGTTTCCAACTGAGAGGGGGAAAGCTTCCATTCGAGGAGATCAAACTGTAGCCAGAAGTTGCAATCTTATGACGGTGAGAGATGCAAGGAAACAAATAAATGCGGCTTCAGTACATGGAGAGGTTGGCCTAACAGATACGACACAAGTTCCCATTCGAGATATCAGGATAGTGGCTGTTGGAAAGCTGATGCCTGAGGGCATTAAGGAAAGGTTGGGCAAATTGTTGAAGGAATATGGTGATGTCTTTTCTTGGAACACTTATGACCTTACAAGAGTACCCACAAATTTGGCCGTATATAGATTGAATATTAGTCACACCATAAAGCCAGTTAAGTTGAAAATAAAAGTGTTCGCCCCTGAAAAGGTGGAATTTATTGAGGAAGTCGAGAGGTTGTTAAAGACATATGTCATCAAAGAATTTTATTATCCATAGTGGTTAGCCTCTCCAGTTATGATGCCAAAACATGGTGCAACTTGGCTGATGTGCATAGATTTTACCGATTTGAGTAGATGTTTCCCCAAGGATAGTTACCCCTTGCCGCCGATTGATTAGTTGGTGGAATCTATTGCTAGATATCAGGTTTTGGCCTTTTTTCCACTCACAAAGAATTCCATCAGATATTGATGGCGGAGGAAGACAATGAAAATAAATCATTAATCACTGATATAGGCACTTATTGCTATAAGAAGATGCCGTTGGGCTTAAGAATGATGGAGCGACTTATCAACGATTGGTGGATAAGTTGTTTAAAGGGAAGATCGGAAAGAATATGCATATCTATGTTGATGATATAGATGTGAAGAGTGGGAGTTACGAGGAGTTCTTGGTAGATTTAGAGGAAACCTTCGAGAGGCTTCGAGGGGCAAACTTGAAGTTAAACTAAAATATATATATTATCGGTGTGGGGGCTAGAAAATTTCAAGGATTTATGGTATCCGAGAGGGTTATTGATGTCAACAGGAAAAAGTCGAGGCATTGATGAAAATGAGGAGTCCACAAATATTAAAGGTACAAAAGCTTACATAATCTTTGGCAACTTTGAGCAGGTACCTCTTCAAGGGGGTGGAAAAATACCTACCCTTTTTATGTACTCCGTAGAGCTAAGAAATTCGAGTGGGCGGATAGGTGTGAAAAAGTATTCAAGCCCTTGAAAAAGCATTTGCGGGTATTACTCACTCTTATAAAACCTGAGAAGGGTGAGATGTTGATCCTGTATATTTCAGCTTTGCCTCTAGAAATTAGTGTAGTGTTGGTAAAGGAGAAGAAATGACAGCAGCATCCCATTTACCATGTGAGTTGAGCCTTGCAGGGGCTAGAGACGAGGTACACGACTTTCGAGAGATTGATTATGGCTTTAGTGCATGCAGCACGAAGGCTCCGTCCTTACTTTTTGGGGCATACAATAGTATTGCTCACCAACCACACGATCAGACAAATTCTATTGAAATCAGAGGCTTCAGAGAGAATGATGAAATAGGTCGTGGAGTTAGGAGAACATGATATTCAGTATCAGCCAAGATTTGGGATCAAGGGTTAGGTGCTGGCAAATTTCATAGTGGAAACCTCGGAGCCAATTGAATTTGAAGATGAAACAAAAGAGAAGGAGACTCAAAGGGAAAAGGTTTGGAAGTTTTATGTGAACGGATTCTCGCATTCGGGTGGAAGCGGGGTTGGGGTGCTGCTCACAAGTTCTGGAGGTAAAGATTATCCGTATGCATTGCACTTTGCGTTAAAGGCCACAAATAATGAGGCCGAGTATGAAGCCCTGATAATTGGGTTGTAGTTGGCTAAGGAGCTGAAAGTGGAGGATCTAGAAGTTTACAACGATTCTCAGATAGTAGTTCAACAGGTGAATGGGGAGTATGAAGTCAGAGAATGCAATTTGCATAAGTTCTTGGATACAGTGAAACAAGTTTTGAAGGGTTTCAGATCGCAAACTTTAACGCATGTACCAAGGAAGGATAACTATAAAGCGGATGCTCTAAGTAAGCTTGCTTCGTCATACTTGGGAATTCAATCTCAATGACAGCTGCTCATGGAAACCTTAAATAAACAAAGTTTTGTGGAACCAGTGGTGATGGAAATCGAGGAGGACATTTACAACAATTGCTTTGTTGTGTCACCCCTCATGAGGAAGACTATTTGATCAGGAAGACTATTTGATCAGGAAGGTTCATGAAGGAATATGTGGTAGTTATCAATGGGCTCAATTAGTGGCAAGAAGGCTCATTCGAACGAGGTATTATTGCCCAACGATGTTTGACAATGCAAACAGGTACATACAAGCCTGTCACCAATGTCAAAAGCATGCTCCTATAATTCACATTCCCCAGGAAGAAATGACAAACATTCATAGTGCACGGCCATTTGATAAATGGGGGATCATTTGGTAAAACCTTTTCCAGATGCCCCAGGAAAGTTCAAGTACTACCCCCGTCCCAGAGAAAATGACACATTTACTTTTTCCAAGTCAAATTTTACAAAATTTGACCCTAATTATATATTAACACATATAATAAAAATATCACGTGAGATATTGTTAGATTCATCTTAACATCTATTTTCTAAATATCACATTTTTATGAAAAATTATTGTGCATAGCTACAAATATTGTTGGTCAAACATGATCATTGAAGACCGTGAAAAAAATAAATGTGCCATTTTCTCAGGGACGGAGGTAGTATCTTATAGTGGCTTTGGATTATTTTACAAAGTGGGTTGAAGCTGATCCTTTGACAAACATAAATTGGAAGTCAGTAATTGCATTTTATTGGAAGAACCTTATATGTCGCTTTGGGATCCCAAAGATGGTAATCACTGATAGTGGGACACAGCTTGCTCAAGATCCATTCAAAAAGTGGTGTGAGAAATACAGGATTCAACAAAAGGTGACGACAGTCTATCATTCCCAAGCCAATGGTCAGGTAAAAGTAACTAACCAAACGATAGTGAATGGTATCAGAGTAAGGCTCTATGTGAGATACCCAATTTTTATGGGCATATAGGACAACTGAGTCTTCTAAAACTGGTGAAACACCGAATATCTTAGTCTATACTCAAAAGCAGTGATTCTAGCAGAAATAGGAGTTCCAAGTCTGAGGTTGATAACAGCAACAGAGGAGATAGTAAATGAGGAAAATTGTTGTTTGGACCTTGATATTGTGGAGTAAAAGTGATATTTGGCATCAATACACAAAGCTAGGGTGAAAGACAGGGTCAAGCATTACCATGAAAGAAAATTCAAGAAAGTACAGTTCAACTTAGACAATTTGGTAATGAGAAAGAATGAGAAGAGTTGGCATGAGCCTGAAGGAAAGTTACCTGCTAACTGGGAAGGGCTTTATAAGGTGTTGGAAGCATACCTCGGAGGTAGTTATGCCCTCGAGACTATAGATGGAGTTTGAGTGCCTAGGAGAGGGAACATTACCAACTTCAGAAAGTATTATCAGCTTTGAAGACATGAGTGATATGCTGATAAGCGACACTCTCGCTGGAGACATGAGTGATATGATGATAAGTGGCACTCTCAAGCAAATGAGTGATATACTGATAAGCGACACTCTTTGTAATAATTCCAACTTTGCATGTTATGCACTGCGGCTGATGATTGAGTGAAATAATGATGAGCGGCACTCGTTATGTAATATTACTCCTGTGTGATGAATGGTATAATTGGTGGAGAATGCTGATAAGTTACTCAATTCTACTCGGGCTTAATAGTCCATTCGATTAATTTTTTGCTGATAAGCAATTGGATCTACTCTATTTCGCTTACTATATGATTACATTCAGGCTTAACAAGCCTGCTGATTAATGTACTTTGCTGATAAGCAACTTAATTTATGTTAAGTATTCACAATCTACTCCAATCTTGCTGACTAACTTAACATATAAGTATAAAACAATGATAAATAGATACTATAAGGTACAATCAATACATTGAATTATTTACATAAGTTACAAATGCAGTTACAATTTGAAAGCTTTGAAAATAACACGAAGAGAAGACCAATGTTCTTAATTTATTGGGCTAACTTTCCTAGTCTTATTTCAGGTTTTTTAAGTTCTTCCATCTTAAAGCCAGCAACACGCTGAAGGTCCTTCATATGTTCCTCTTTCCGGATACTTGGATGGATTTAGCTTTGCCTTTGGTCGGGAATGCTTAGATGATGAGTCATTCTCTAAGTCCTTTACTTGAAGATCCCCCTCTCTACAACGAATCTTTGTGGATTTTTTTGTATTATTGCTCGAAGATCCACATCTCTTGTCACCTTTCTTGGCCCCTGACTTCTTTGAAGCTAAGGAATTTTTCCCTCTCCGGGGGGGGGGGGAAGAGCATGGGGTCCCAACTCTTGTAACCATTCAAAGATAGCGTTGGAGGCTGTTTTTTCTTGATCAGTATGTATCTTATCTACTGGACGATCAATGATCCAATGGTGGAATTCCCTAAGTAGAAATCTAGGTAGAATTTAATTATCCACAAGTTTTGGATTGACGACATTGTGGTATAGGGAATGAGTTCGAAGGCTTACATCGTAGAGATTAACTTTCTCCTCTAATTCTTTGATTTTTAGCTTTGAGGATTTGATTTCTCCTGAAAGTTGAGCATTCTCTCTGAGGAGAGACTCAACCAATGATGGGTCCTCTTCAAGTGATGTGCCTTTCTTTGACAAAGCTTCCTCCAACCCTTCAATTTAGCCTAAAGCCACCATGTAGAGCTGCACCACCTCTTTCACTTGGGACTTGAGTTTATATACTTTAGTTTGGCTAAGAAAGAGATGGGCTTCAAGGAATTATAGCCTACTGGCATCAGCAAAACAGTTTTTTAAAGATCTAACCTGTCTGGTTATGCGATGTATTGTTTCTTGATAATCCAGTTTGGTAGGGTCGCAACTTTTGATAACCTCGAGAGGTAATACCCCGTTATACTTTTTGATCTTGCAATCCTTTAAAAGCCTATTAAAGTAAGGGCGTTCGCCATTAAGCCAAAATTTTAACTCCTCCTTGAATTGACGGTTCTCTTCATGTAGAAAGGTCTTTTCCTTATTACGTCTAGCACGATCTTGCATTGCTTTAATTAGGTGGTCGCTAGTTTCGTACAGCTCTATTAGAGCATTAGAAAGTTTCTTGTAAACGCATTCCAGCTTCCTCATCAGTGATTTATACTATGAGGACAAAGAATTTAAAGGAGGAAATAATTAGTAAGAACATTTTTCCATTGAGAAAGAAATTACACGAGGCCAAAATTGGTAAATATTAGATTCTATTCTCTACCCTATTGGCATCCTCCTTAAAGGTAGTTTGAGCCCGGGTCTCCACATCTCCCTCCTTTGCAACTGGTTGCTAACTGACACTAGCAGCCACCATCTTGGGGGAGAGAGCTCAAACCTCTTCAGCTATGTGAAAACGCCCGCTAGACTTCAAGAAGTTTAGGAAGGCAAAACTCAAGCTACACCCCTTGACTGCTTTGTCCCATTTTGTATCCAGAATCTTCAAAAGATCAGGCTTCCATTCTTCCTCGATTAGAAAGCTGGAGCCAAGCTGCTTGGATAATTCCAAGAGCTCCAAGAAGAAATTGAATTGCTCCATGTTATGCATCAGTTTCTTCTTGAAGGCCTCGAGCAGAAGAGCTTGAGCCTTGGGATCTTTAGCTGTCTTTACCCTTTGTTCAAGGGTCTCTTTTTTAAGGTTGACTTTCCAGTTATTAGCCTCGAGCTCAAGAATCTTCTTTTTCAAGACCTCGAGTGCCTCCACTATCTTAGACTTTTCAGTGTCTTTTTGTTTGATCCCCTCGTGCAGCTGGTCATGAATGGAATCCAGCACTTGTAAGAGGGAAGACAAGCTATGGGTTACTTGGCCAATATGTTAAGACGCCTAAGGCATAACAATCAGAAAAATTAGTTGCAAAGATAAGAAGTTTAGTAGCAGAGTCACGAATTTTAAAAAAGTAGAAGAGAGAAAGAGAAAAAGAGAAATTAACCTGAGGATTGCTGGAAAAGGTCTCGAGGACCTGCTCATTGAAAGTGGGAACACTTAGGATAGCTGCGAGAGTGTTCAGAGAGGGAGTCTACTAATTAGCTTGCTGAGGGGTAGGTGGAACCTGGCTGCTAGTGCTATATACCTTTTGGCACTGATTCCTTGAGGAAGAATTGTTTGCACCTGACCTCTTCTCCTCGGTAGTCTTTTCAACATCCACTGGAGGAATGGTGGATGTGTGGTTTGAGGGGGCATAGGGGCCACCTTTCTTGCCACCTTTCTTCGAGGATAGAGCTGAACCGATACCCATTGAGAAAAGAAAGAAAATGAGGTTAGAAATAAGAAGCAAAAGAAGAAATAAATGAAGTAACAAAACTTATTAACACCTTTCGAGGGTCAAAAAACATTAGGAGGGGTCTCGAGAGGGGGCTCTCCTGAGATGGGTTCTTGGGAGCTCTTTTTTGCTTCTTGCCTTTTTGCTGATTATCCCCGAGAGGGGGATCTTGTGGATTGGATAGTACTTTACTTTTTTGTAACTTCTTATACATATACCCTTCATAAATCTCGGGTGACCAGATAAAACCACCAACAGTCTTGTCAGGGTTGGAAAAATTGCTATAATCCAGGGATGAGGCTAGAAGGCATCTCTTATCATCCTCGAGACAGCTAGAGTAAGGGTACTTTCCCCCTTTCGAGGACTCGACCTTTATGTCTGAGTTCCATTGAGGAACTTTGTATCTTGTACAATCAAAGGTAAAAAATTTTCCTCGGCTCCTCGACTTACCCGAATGAGAAGGAATAATGAAGACCTTCTTATTCCTTTCCCTTCCAACGAATGTGATAATGTTCTCTATGGATTTTCCACTATAGGAAACACTGTACAACGAATGATGCAATCCGTACTTTGGCTTGATCCCTAGTCTGTTACACCCTATTAGGAACATCATAATAACCACTAAAACGTTGGGATACACCTGTGCTGGGTTAACTTGGAATTATTTAAGGGGCTTGGAGAATAGGGGAGGGAAGGGGAAACAAAACCCTGAACGGAGATGTCGTAGGAAGATGATTGACCTCCCTACAAGGAGGTTGTCAAGGGATTCTCCTACCTTTAAGGGTTGGAAGTCTACGTATGGAGGTATCTTTTAACCTAAAGGAATCAAAGAGATTATCTTCGAGATAGCTCTCTGAGCTCTCGAGGATGGGGCTCGTTGATATATGTTTTTGTCTCCTCCTCGAGAGATGCTTCTAATTCTCCCCCTCCTTCCTCGAGTGGTGTGTATTCATCCTTTCCCTCCTCGTGTGTTGGGGGAAAACCCCAACTTCTCCAATAATATAAGACCTCCTCACGAATGGCTTACCCAAGTCCGGGGGGCCAAAGCCCGTAAATCCTTAAGCTTTTCACTAAAGTAAGCTATAGGTCGAGTCTCTTGCATTAAGACAACACCAATACCAACACCAAAAACATCACAGTGAATATCGAAAGTACCATTAAAATCAGGTAAAGCAAGATCATGAGCATTACAAAATAGTACTTTTAATTCATTAAATGAATTCTCATGATCATCACCCCAAAAAAATTTCACATCATTTTAAACTAGTTCATTTAAAGGTGCAGCAATAGATGAAAAATCATGCACAAACCTTCTATAAAAACTAGCTAAACCATGAAAATAACGGACCTAATTGGCATTGGTAGGTCTCGGCCAGATCTGAATGGCCTCAATTTTGGTTTTGTCAACTTTTATCCCCTCCTTAGAGACCATAAAACCGTCAAACACCACTTCGGAAGCACAAAAGGTGCACTTCTTGATGTTCGCATATAAACAAGACTAACAGAGTTCAACCATAACCATTTTAACATGCTCAATATAATCATCATTCGATTTAGAATCGATCAAGATATCATCAAAATAAACCACAACAAACTGACCAATAAACTTTCCAGAACATGATTCATCAACCGCATAAAAGTACAAGGTGTATTGGTTAATCCGAAAGTTATTACAATCCATTCATATAACCAAAACTTAATATTAAATGCAGTTTTCCATTCATACCCATCCTTTATTCGAATCTATGATAACCCTGGGTCAAATCAATCTTAGTATACATCACAGATCCATGCAAATCTTCAAGCATATCATCTAACCTGGGGATAGGATGGCGATATTTAATGGTTATCTTATTAATATTACAAAAATCAATACAAATTTACCATGTTTTATCTTTCTTGGGAACTAAAAAGACAAGCCCGGGTACTTAAAGATTCACGCAGATAACTTTTTTGAAGTAACTCCTCGACTTGTTGTACTTCTTTTGTCTCCTCAGGGTTTGCTTTGTAAGCTGGTCGATTAGATATAACCGAACCTGTAATCAAGTCAAACTGATGCTCGATGCCTTGCAATGGTGATAATGCATACGGCAAGGCTTCCGGAAAAAACATCCTCAAATTCCTGCAGCATCTCAGCAAACCGTGGAGGAACATGCAAATGTATATCCTTTTTGGTGACATAAATTTCTTTAAAATGTAAAATTAATACATGAAAAGGATTAGAGAAATCATGATTCACGTCCCTAATAAATGCATAAAATGATTTTCCAGATTCAATTGGCAATTCACGTTTCATCATATAAACTGATGGCAAGGGAGTAAGATTTGAAGACAAAACCTTTTATGACTTCTTAGAATCATTCAAAGACTTACCTGACTTACTAGGATCAGCCACTCCTAATATTTGGTCAAATTTCTTAGGGGTTTGCCTCCATTTTTAGTCTTTTGGCCTATCACCTTCAAACCTTGGCTAGGGTTTTGGTGGAGTTATTGTATACCTAGTTCCATCCTTAATCACAGTGATTTTGTTAGTGTAACCATCATGCATAGATTTACGATCAAACTGCCATGGTCTTCCTAACAAAATATGACTAGCTTCCATAGGTATAACATCACATAAGATAGAATCATGATATTTTACGATCTTAAAGTTAACCATACATTGTTTATTAACCCTAATCTCACTACTACTATTTAACCAAATAAGTTTATAAGGTGATGGATGAGTACTAACAAGTAAAAGCAATGATTTAACAAGAATATTGGAAACAATATTAGCAGAAGATCCTCCATCAATAATCAGTAAACAATTCTTATCTTTCACAAGGTAATGAGTATGAAAAAAATTAATTCTTTTTAACTGTGTTTCGGCCACTTGAGAGTTTAAAGCTCTCATTTTCACATAGTTACCTTGTGTTTCCGGACCTTGTTCACCATGATCATCTATGATGACCTCTTCGTCTCTCTGTTCTTCTTGGCTTTCATATAAAACGGGTATATCAGCATATTCATCTCCTTCCTCAATTGTGGCTAACACTCGAGCATGGGGAAAATTACTACGAACATGTCCTCTCTTGTTACAATGAAAACAAGCAGGAGTGTTAACTAAAACTGAATTTGATGAAGAGATATGGGACTTACCTGAACTTCCCAACGACTGTTTGATTAAAGTCTGTGGTGCCGCCCTTCTATCAGTGGAGTTATAAGTCAGATTTGAATAGGTCTGGACCAATCCACACCCGCTCATTGATGCCTCACTACCTGGCCAAGATTAGGGTTTCCAGAATAAAACCCTATTCGTTGACCGAGAAATCCAAACCGTGGTCTTCTCAGCTACGAAGTACTCTCAACCAACCTTGCTTTCATCAATAAATCATCCATGGAGATGTGATGTTAAATCTTGACTGTCATTTGAAGGTTCTCACTCAAGCCTTCAATGAATCAATTTTTGATGAGTGCGTCGTCTTCTTTCATCCCAAACCTTCTCATGGTCAACTCGAGATCTTGCCAGTATTCATCAATCGTGCAATTTCCTTGCTTCATGTTGGCTAGATAATAATGTTGATCCATCAGATAAGTAGGCAGAACATGATAATGGCAAAGCTCGGACTTCAATCTCTCCCAGGTAGAGATAGGTTTCTTTTCGGCAAGTTGTCTCTTTTCTCTCAAACTTTTCCACTATTCAGCAGCATAGTGAGTGAAGGAATACTGCGCTACTTTAACTTTTACTTTCTTCCAATAGTTTTTGAGATCAAACTGATTCTCAATCTGTCGCTCCCAATAAAGATAATTCACCGGATTATGTTGACCATCAAATCGAGGGATCTCATACTTCAATCCCTTGATGTATCGAGCAGAGTCTGAACTTGAACATAAACTCAAACTGTCCCTCATTCTCCTTCGGGGATCATGATGTCTATCGTGGCAATGCCTTCTCGATGACCCTCAGTGCGATCACCTTTCCAATTCATTGAAATCTTCATCGGAACTACCATAATCTTGAAATTTGCAAACAAATCCATGAGGATCATTCTTCACAGCAATGGACTGTGGTGTTCGCGGAGCCATGGTGTCAATTTTTCTCGCTAACCTCTGCACCTCACTTATAAGTGCATTCATAGTGACAACAAACCAATCTGGATCAACAGGTTCATTCAGTTTGAATCAACTATCCGGAGCTTTATCTTGTGGTTGTTCACCACATCTACTACTAGAAATATTTGTCAGTGGTCGATTGTTGGGATTTTCAACAAAAGGTGGGATAAATGGATTATTGTCCGCCATCTCCGCTAAACTACAAAGAAAAAACTAAACGGTTAGTGTAAAAAATCGTCCCCCTTCCCTTTGTTTGATAAGGTCACTCACCAAGTTTATAACACACATAACTTACAAGGTGAAGGCGAATATATGGGAAATCAATCAATTCACCGCTGATTCAAAGCACAATAGGAGAAAAGAACTGCAGAAATTATTTCGAAATTTAAAAAATATAAACTCAAAATTGGGATCTAATATCTAGAATTCCAAATTTTACAAAGAATAAGGAACAAAGTGCAATTTTAATGGCACAAATCGAACCTGTAATGAAGAAGTTATGATCAAAATAAGAATTCTTTATGTAGGTTTCAAATAAATTCCGAACAATTTAAGAAACTTTTCCGAAATCAAATTGGATTGGGAACTCAATCCCAAACCCTTCCTTGAAACGGATTTTAAGCACTTACTTGCTGCCCAAGATGAATTTTCAGATCAATTCTCCCACTCTCATATGGATTTGACTTCTTTTTTCCTTTTCCTTTTCCTTTTCCTTTTCCTTTTCCGATTAAGATTTTGTTTCCCTTTCTTTTTTTAGATCGGATTTCCTTTTTTTATTTTCTTTCCTTTTCAATCCCTAATCCAAATTTTCCACACAATATAACACTCACAATCAGAATCTTATTCCCAAAAAAAAATTAACAGTGTGCAATTTCGAATATTTTTGAAAATTGCAAAACATCCTCCAAACTTTTCAAAAATTGCAATTCAGCCCCATATTTCTGATCTGAAATCCAAAACTCCGATTCCAAATTCCCAAAATCTAATTCCCTTTATTTTTTATTTTCAATTTTTTTGGAACAAAGATCGCCTATATAAAACTTGGAATAAGAAATCTGCGACAACTTCTTCTCGATTCAAATGAAGTTCGAGGTATTCAAGATTGCAAGGATCAAGAATATGACACTATATATATGGAAAAAATAACAAAAGTCTCTCTCTCTCTCTATCTTTTATATATAGGGGTGGGTTCAGGTGAGAGCACTCCCTTAATGTGAGAACAATTTGAATCGTTGGATAATCTAATCTAATGGTTATTAAGGATTGAAGAATTTAATCTCGCGGGTCATTGAGTTGGATTATAAAACACCAAATCGGATCATAACTTTGAATCTGGAAATAATTAAGACCAACATAGGCTTTCCAGATAACCGACCTACATAGGCTTTACCTATAAGTTACATTTGATGCACTTACAAGCAACAATTGTAGTACCTTTGAGTTATACTTTAAGCACCAAATTATTTTTTTAGCGCACGTAAGAATTAAAAGATTAAACTATAAGATATGTATGAAGTACTTACAAGCAATAATTGAACCACATTTGAGCTATACTTTAAGCACAAAATTGTTTTTATAGCGCACTTAAGTATTAAAAGAATCACTACTAGTTACAATTGAAGCACTTACTAGCGACGATTGAAGCACCTTTGAGTTGTGTTCTAAGCACCAAGTTGTTTTTGTAGAGCATGTGAGAATTAAAAGAAGCACCTATATGTTACAATTGAAGCACTTACAAGCAATAGTTGAATCACCTTTAATCTATGCTCTAAGCAATAAGTTGTTTTTATAGCGCACACATAAATTAAAAGAATCACCTATAATTTACTTTTGAAACACTTACAAGAAATAATTGAATCACCTTTGAGTTATACTCTAAGCACCAAATTATTTTTGTCGCGCACAAAAGAATTAAAAGAAACGTATATAAATTACGTTTGAAGCATTTACACACAATGATTGAAGTGCCATTTTTTTAATCAAAAGAAGTTTTTCAAACAAAAATGAATTAAAAATAACCTGCATGCAACTCACAGCTCCATTATAGAAGTTCATGGACTTTGTGCAACATGTATGCTCTTTATC
The DNA here is from genome assembly GCA_032355605.1 of Rubia tinctorum. Lineage (NCBI taxonomy): Eukaryota > Viridiplantae > Streptophyta > Magnoliopsida > Gentianales > Rubiaceae > Rubia > Rubia tinctorum. The sequence continues at coordinate 528 of JAULKM010146492.1, read as the reverse complement.
AATTCTTACACCGTATGCCTGGGAATAGGGATTTGGATGGTTGTTTGAATCCTTGCAATTAATTTCTTGATCATTGATACATGATTGATTAAACTAGTATCACACTGTATGCTGTATTGAATTTTGAAATGAAAAATTAAAGTATTCTGATTTGATAATCATATTGATATTCGAATTAGTAGCGCCAAGGCAGGATTTGCATGTTTATTGTATATCCAGGAAGTAATAAATTAGGGTAAATCTCAATCGTTGATGTACTTCTTTCTATGATCAGGATTTGTTCTCACATAAGTGGGTGTTCTCACCTAAGATAGGTATTCTCTCATGATCCCAATTCTCTCTCTCTCTCTCTCTCTATATATATATATATATATATATTGTACAAGTTGCAATCAAGAATTCAAGAACAATTCAAGATTACGGAATCAAAGAACGATGAAGAAAACAAATTGGATTATGAGCATGCAATAATTTTTCAGAAGAGTTGACAAAAAATATCACAAGCACATAAACTGTATAAGCTACCTA